>JAPEVC010000072.1:0-152502 GCA_027946555.1 Gnomoniopsis sp. IMI 355080 | reverse complement strand
ACCCCACCCCGTCACTGAGCACCTGCAAGGCCAGCCGACTATCCTCCCCAAGCCATCAAGGTTCTCAAGAAGGTTTGAGAACCTTGATGGGCCACATACAAAACTCTCACAGCACACGAAACCGATATCTGCCCAGCTCCATAAGGCCGCCCCCCAAGCATGACAACCTCTCAATTTCTATACAAACGATGCTGACTCCCACACTCTTATAATTTGCAAATACTAGCAAGGGAAAACTCCACCACTGATATAGTCTGCAAAAGGAATTCCTCCACTTGAGCCCTCAAGGTCCTCTTTTAGCCCCGATAGTCTGGGCAGCCTGCCAAGGAGATTCTCGTTTCGCGCCAATATTTCTTCAGCACATCACCTCCTCAGCTTCACTCCCGCTGTCCCTCCTCTCTTCTCCTTCTTCGCACGCTTGCACCGGATCTTACCCTGATACTCACCCTAATCCCCCGGTCTTCCACAGTTCGGACCCATAAACAACACTATGTCTACTGTCGACGCAACGAACAGCGTCACAGTTGACTGTGACACTGGCAATGAATATGATGGTCGCCTGGGACTGCGCATATCCTCCATCTTTGTCATCATGGCGGGGTCCTGTCTTGGTGCTGTGGCCCCCATCATCCTCGCACGGTCCAGCCGCATGAAAGTCCCTAAGACTGCCTTCTTCATCGCAAAATACTTTGGATCCGGCGTTATCATTGCCACGGCCTTCATTCACCTGCTGGCCCCTGCCAATGAGGCTCTTGGCTCACCATGCTTTCCAGAAGACTCCGTCATTGCCAGCTACTCCTGGCCCGAGGGCATCGCCCTCATGACCGTCTTCACCATGTTCTTCATCGAGTTGTTGGCTAGCAGGTTCGAATGGAACATCGGCCATGACCACAGCCACGGACATGACCCATCAGCGGAGGTTCTTGCGTCGTCGAGCCACAAGCACGTCGACGAAGAGAACGCGTCTGCTACTGAGACGGCCATGACCGCCATGAGGTCCCCCAATAGCAACGGATTCTCTCAAGACATCTCGTACCCTCCCGGCGGCGAGGACCATCTTGGCCACAAGCGCGAGCACCAAGACCCCGACTCTTTCGCCGCGCAGATGACAGCGCTCTTCATTCTCGAGTTTGGTGTCATCTTCCATTCCGTCTTCATCGGCCTCACCCTTGCTGTGGCAGGTGAGGAATTCACCGTACTGTACATCGTCCTTGTCTTTCACCAAACCTTTGAGGGTCTCGGTCTCGGCACTCGATTAGCCGTTGCGAGCTGGCCAAGGGGAAAGGAGTACCTGCCTTATGTGCTCGGCTTCGCCTATGGCCTGTCCACACCCATCGCCATCGCAGCTGGTCTCGGTGTGAGGACCACGCTGGAGCCCGGAAGTCTGACGACCTTGACCGTCAATGGTATCTTTGACTCGGTCTCAGCTGGTATCCTCATCTACACCGGCTTGGTTGAATTGATGGCGCACGAGTTTATGTTCAACGTGGAAATGCGGAAGAGTAGCATCGGCATGACGCTGTCGGCTTTCGGATGCATGGTTCTCGGCGCAGGGTTAATGGCGCTGCTCGGCAAATGGGCGTGAGGGGGCTTGAATGAGAACGGCAACTAAATCTGGCAATAAGCATCGGCGCGGCCCGGTGTGACAGGTCACTGGACATCCCAGCTTCAAGAGGACCGGGTTATGAAAGCAACTTCTTGATATTTGACACCTAGTTGGCAAAGTAATCACGGAGCGACGCATAGGCTTACGTTATCGAAGCCATCATGGATTGTGAAAAGGGGTTTGGATCGATGCTGTTCCTGGAGTTGGTTAGTTGGTCGAGTAAGCCACTCTATCCTGCGCATTGAGAGTTGCAAGGCTAATGTAATTACGGTGCAGGTTAAGTTGCGATTAGACAGCCGGTAACTCCTTGATCATGCAATGAGAGTATGAATTTTTTAGCAAAACGAATAGCAGCTAGACTACAAGAACCTTGACGACAAGTGGGGATCCGAGTACGCAACAACGGACGACCCATCACTCTGCCAACTTCCATTTGCGAGTCAAACATTAAGCCATTGCTCTCAAGCTTATGTGTTCTCAAAGACAGTGAACGATGCAGCGAGATCAAGCGAGTGTGGTGGAAATCAAAAGCGGACAGTGTTTCGAGCCATCAAGGGCGAAATCAGTGCTGTGACCTGGTCAGATGAGAGTTCCCCAACAATCAGAAAGAGAGCACAGAGACTTGCCTTGCAGGAGGAGCAGCTGCAGCCAGAGCCACACTGTCCACCGGAGCAGCATTGAGTGCAAGCGCTAAGGGGGGAGCGATGTTAGTAAAGAGCCAAGGAGAAGAGAGCAGGATGATTCATGTCGACTTACCAGCCAGCCATGTTGATGAAAGTGCGGGAAGAGAGGTTTTCTTTTCGTGGTATGAGCAGGAAGGGTTTGAGTTCAATCTGGAGTTTCAGTACAAAGTCTCTCAGGACACGGATGAAGGACAAGAGTCGATTTCCTGGAGCCAAAAGAACGAAGCATCACCTTTAAATACCCCTCAAAGTCAGCAGCAAATCGATTAGATAAAACTGGCAACGGCAACAGTATCTAAGTTGGGGAACTTGCATCGGCCAGTGCAGCATCACACGACCTCGGCGGCAGCTCGTTGATGGGACGATCTTGGCCCAACGAACGTTTTGGTCGAGCTGCATGTCTGCGCTGGCCCAGTAGGAGCTACTCATCCCTCCGCGCGAGGCGCTGCTTGGCACGAAGGCTGGATGGAAGTGGCCGATGAGTAAAAGACCAGGTTGGACCTATGAATGGGCTGGCTTTGTGTATCTCGCGTTCTCGCGAGATTGGATAGTGTAGCAGCTTCACTGCATATTGAAATGTGTGCATGGTATCTTTACATACCACACTCCATCGGCGAGTCAGACCAACTAGACAAGACAATATGCCAACAGCAGCATTACTGCATTGGAATCCAAACTAAAACCGCCACAACCCCTCTCTGATGCCTAGTTTGTCTCCATTCGCACCACGAGGCGGCGTGGGATGGCCGTGGACAGCCGGGTTCAATGCCCACGCACCGTAAGACAAGCCCTTGATAGGTTCGAAAGGCTAGAAGGATGGGCCGGTGAGCTGCCCATGACCTCCATCCCGTGTAACCATACCTGGGCGACCAAGGAACCGCTTGCTGCAAGTATCTGTGTGGGGGACCCCTTCTATAGTGTTTTCGAGAATCCGTGGGGTAGGCTCGGCGCTGTTGCCATGCCTTGACATATCTAGCTGGGCTGGTGCGCACTTTGGAAGTTTAACGCGGCTATCCGGCTTATACTTTATCTAGCGAGGAATCCTCTGAGCGCTGATCAGTTGTTCTGGTGATTGAGGTCTCTCGGCAAACCTGTGTTTGGCAGCGTAGACATGGATGTGGCTTGCGGCCGAGATCATCATGCTTTAGGTAATTGGATAGCAGGCCACTTGAAGTTTTCTAGTAAGCTATACTGGTATAATCCTATCAGCGTGTTTTCAGGTGTCTGGGTGTCCACTAAGATCAATTCCAAGGATTATCGAGGCCACAGCGTGTTGCATAGTGCATTATCATCCCACGTCGATATTCAGCTATGGCTTTTGTTCATTAGCTACTAGCTACAGCCTGACAAGTTCAGTGGGGCGCACCCCCTCGGTGAGAGATGGTTCTTTGACACCGGCTTAAACTTTAAATTCATAGGAACATGACGACCAAGCTTTTCGACAAACCTGGAACTTGTACGTCCGTAGTCGGTCCGACCGCGCCCATGTCTCCTCAGCTTACTCTTTCCGTGACCGAAATGCTTCCATGGGAAATACTGGAACTCCTATACTGTGTGCAGATATGATGGTATCAACTGACCGTAGCCCCTTTCAATGCCTTGCATGACACCTGAACTGCCCAAGAACTCAAATGAATCTCCGAAGTTTTGTTACTTTTTGTGATACTGGTAAAGTGCTTTCATCTCCAGCATGAGAGGCCACGAGGTAGCCCGCACCTCCAAGGAACCCCTTTTCCCAACCGCCTATGTCGAGTCGGCTGGATGTCAACAGTGCCTGCAACAATTTCACTGATAAATGGATGCCGAACCGCACCCAACGATGAAGGTGTCGATGTTCCGTCGCTCCCCGTGGGGAAATCCATCAGGGGTTCATATCGATTGAGAATACTCGTTCCCAGAGCCTTCACGTGCTTTGGTCCAACCTGCTCCAGAGACCCTCGCTAAGAAGCGCTCATTGAGTTCGACGAGGCTTTCAAGGCCGGTCGCGCCGCTTTGAACGTCGAGGGCACCGCCGCAGAGGGGCCAGAAGCCGAGGGTTTAGGGTGCCAGTTCTTACGTGTGTCCCCGTGGTGAGCCTTGCGTTTCCGGACCTTGTTCTTTCCCCGAGACTTTTCAACCTGGCCAGTCTCGCTCTGTGATGAGCACGAGGGTGAGAGTGATGGTGAAGACATGGGAGGGGTGGGCAGTGGCCAGCCTCCTCTCACAACTTCGCGTGGCTCAGGTAGAGCACCACGTACGTACACGTCACTTTGCGGTCTCTTTCTCTTTCTGCTGGGACGATAGTAGACCATGTCGTTAAAATCAGGTTCCATCATCGCTCTCGCATGTAATTTGTACCATGGCTCGATCAGAGACTCTTTTTGGATGCTCGACGTCCTGACGATAGACGATTTTGTCTGGGTGGCATTGATTTTGCTATCCTTGGTCTTGATCAAGGAAATGTTGTCGCTTGAAGAGCTGGTATTCGTAGTTTCGCTGACGTCGGACTTCCCCATCTTGACATGGTCCTTATTGTCATTGACCTTCAGCTTCTTCTTGGACTGAAACATGCTGTCAATTGCTGCTATATCTCCAGTGTTTTGCGCTTCCGCATTTTGGGAACCCGAGCTGGAGAGAGACGGACTTCCCAAACAGGTCGTCTGGTCTATGTTAGTCCTTTGCTCCTTCTTTGCTTGTTTCCCTCGCTCCTTCTTGACCTTGACATCGCTTGAGTCATCGGTTAGTTTTCGCTTCTTCACCGACATTTCTCTGGCATAGTCATCAAAAGAACCATCCAGATTGGAGATTGACTCCATCTGGGTGCCTTCGGGACGCCCGTCATTGTGTGAACCGCCCTTGTCGGAATCAGCGTTTTGGCCGGCCGAACCAAGGTTGGCATCTATCTTGAACCCCGCCTCATTTTGACAGGCCTTGTTGGCGTCGTTCGGATTTTCGCCGTCGACCTCCTGGGGTGGAAGGAGTCGCTCGCCATCCGAAAGGCAAGTATTCAAGTTGCGCTTGAAGCTCCATTGCAGCGCTTGGAGCAATTCGAGGTCAATTTTCCGCTCGGAGGATGGATTCCATCTGTACAGTTGCTTCCTTTTCGCAATCAATTTGTTGCGCATTCGGATGTGTTCTGTCTCACGTATGCTGAGCGCGTCGCTCAATTTCAAGATGTCGTCGCGCGATAGCCAATCGCTAGGTTTCGGGTCATTCTGGCTTCGGTTGGTTTCCTTGAGAAAGGCTTGATTGATCTCGTTTCGTTGCTTGATCAACTTGTCTGTCTCGTTGGTGATGATGCGACGTATCTTGGGAGTGAAGGGCTTGGACAGCTCGAGTTTCGACGGGGTAGAAGTCTTAGGGATGAGGGCGACAGCGCCATTAAGTGGCTGAGCGATCGCAACGGTGGCCATCGAATTGGTGAAGAGTGAGGAAGATCTCGATTATGAGTGAAGTCGAGATGATATCTCGAGATCAAATCTCGATTTGAACCCTCGAAACGAAGGCGAAATGGATTTCCGACAAAGACTGCGCAGTGAAGATCAATGTCCAGAAGTGGAGGGGGAAAAAAGTCAGGACCTTGATAGCCGGAGTCGGTCCCGAAAGGCGGATCCTCACGACTAGGACAAGGGTACCAACGTCGCGGACAAAATATAAAAGCATTGTATAGTACTATGTACAGTACTACAACATGTTGAATGCTTTCGTTGAGGCACCGAGCTTGGCGAAAGCAGAAAAACCTTGTAGAGGCAGGACCGAGAATGTTCAAATCCAGCCATCAATTTCTGCCAGTTATGTGGAAAGTTGCACTTCTTACCGGCTCCCAGCAGCTCTTAGCTCGGGAAAAGGAGGGGGGGCGAGTTCGTCCGCAACATGAGCCAGACATCGATTGACGACAAATAGTGAACGACTGGGATCAGAGCATCTTCCAAATCCTCTCTCTTCTGTTTACCCAGAATCTCGACAGAAAGCCACTCGTCAATCTGACATGCCATATCTATAAAAAAATCTCCCGCGTGTAAGCTAGACACCACAGGCAGCTGCACATCCTTGATCAACACGCAAAATGACGACTGGCTTACAATACCCACCTACCTTAGGTACTTGTATCTATCTGATCTGCCTCCCCAGGTAGCTGAAATGTCACAAATCTCAGTATATAGGGTCCTTTTTTCTTCTATACACTTAGCTCCGCTGTAAAATACCCCATGCCCTTGCAGTTGCACAACGTAGGTATTTACATACAAAGAGGTGACATTCAGCCTTCCCCATCTCTTACTCGGCTTTGGATATCATAAAACGTTTTATCTCCATCTTCGCCTACATGCCCACATTCAATATGTATCCTATGGGGTCTCGTGGGCGTACTACACTTTCGTTATTTCAGTATTGGGAAGCTCTTCATTAGTAAAGTGTTGACCTTGTCCTGTTCCGCCGTGTTCAGCGTGTACTGTGCTTGTTCGCCAAGGGACCAAGGAATTACTTGTTACCTCTTAATGGAATATCATTGAAAGCGAACATCAATGCAGAATTTTTTTTATCAGATCGGAGTGCGCCCCATTGCTACCTTATCAGATCCTGGGGATGGGCTGTTTGAAACCCCACACTGACCCGCGGTGGGACCTCGGCATCGGCTGCAGCTTTCCAGTAAAGCCGACGAAGGCACTCGTTCTCGTCGCTCCGTGTACAGTACAAGCATTATTTTCGCATAGTTCCCCTTCTTGCCCCCAATTGTTCATCTTTCAACTATTTCCAAGTCAGAAAACTACATCAGATACACAACACCGTGACAATGAGCAGCCCCGGTGTCGGTTTCGAGTACCCTTACCAGCCTGTTGCGTGGCTGAAGCGGGATGCGCTGCTCTTCGCCAACAGCATTGGCTGCAAGGCCGATGAGCTTCACTTTCTCTACGTGAGAGCAGATGTCCTTGACACGATGTGCCCTTGAATGCTGACAGTTCTTCAGGAGCTTCACCCTGACTTTGCCGTCTTCCCAACCTACCCAGTCATTCTACGTAAGTTGAGGGGTCCCAGGCCCAACCGGCTTCTGCGTTCCTGAAGTCTTGCTAACACTTCACTAGCATTCAAAGGCACCACCCAAGAAGTAATTGATTTTTACGCCGCCCAGAAGGCCGTAAAGATTCCCAAAGTCCCGGATTTTGACTACACCCGCGTTGTTGATGGCCAGCGCCTTGTCCAATTCCTGAAGCCTCTGCCCAGCTCATCCGAGGGCAAGAACTTCGAGATTCGCACCAAGGTCCTCGGCGTCTACGATAAGGGCCGCCCAGGCTCCGTTCTCGAGATCCAACAGGAGCTGGTCGACGCCGGTACCGGTGACGTGTACTCCCGCGCCATTGGCAGCTCATTCTTTGTGGGCCAGGGCAACTGGGGTGGACCCAAGGGGCCTGCGACGCAGAATTTCCCTCCGCCCAAGGGCAAGACGCCGGATTTGACATTTGAGGACCAGACAACGCGGGAGACGGCCCTGCTGTACCGGTTGAATGGAGACTACAACCCGCTACACGCGACCCCCGAGCCGGGAAAGAAGATGGGCTTTGGTGGCGACATCATTCACGGGCTGTACTCATTCAACTCGACTGCTCATGGTCTGCTCAAGCACTTGGGCGGCAGCGACCCCAAGAACATCAAAGAATTCCAGGCTAGGTTCGCCAGCCCCGTCATCCCTGGTGATAAGCTGGTCACGTCGGTCTGGAGGACCGGCGAGATCCAGGACGGATATGAGGTGGTCTTGTTCCAGACCCAAGTCGAAGGCAAGAAGGTGTGCTTGAGCAACGGACGTGCTTTGGTGAAGGTTGTTGGATCGGCAAAGAGCAAGCTGTAGAAAGTTTCGCCTCCCTTTTTTTGTCTATATACTTGAAGCCGTACTCGTATCTATTCTATGATAGGAAAAGTTGCATTGCATCTCTTTACATGTTAGCCTTGATGCTTGCCTGACGAACCTGTGGAGCGACGTATCTCAAAGCCAGCAGCACCAAATGAAGATCATATAAAGCCGAAAGATTAAACATTTTCAACCATGTTATATGGAAATTCAATGATAACGTTGAAAGACACTCGAAAGAGATGTTGCGAAACCCAAGGTGCTCTTGTATTAAAGCGACAGGCGGTTGTCAGAGTCTTGATGCGCTGTAAGTCAGGAGTGCGCCGGCAATTTGACCCCTGTATGCCAAGACGATCAGTCGCTGGTCACCTTACCCTTAAACACCATGTCTCAGCAAATCTAAAGCTTCACGACAAGGCCACCCACGGGACATGAAATGACACAAAACAATACTTTCAAAATAGGACAACGCCTTTCTTATGACGGTGCCTTGTGTACGGTCCGATACGTTGGCCAAGTGACCGGCACCGCTGGCGATTGGCTTGGTGTCGAATGGGACGACCCATCGCGAGGCAAACATGATGGCTCTCACAAGGGCACGCGATATTTCATTTGTAAGTGCTTCCGCACAACATGTTTCATAGGAATTAACTTAACCCCTCATCCAGGCCTCTCAAAATCACCCACAGCAGCGTCCTTTGTCCGGCCCACGCGACCGGCAGAGAAACCACGCACATTCCTCCAAGCTGTTCAGGAAAAGTACGCCGGCGAGGTGACGGCGGACCAGAAGCCTGTTTCGCTGGGACCTCAGGTCGTTATCTCGGGAAAAGTAGCAGAGGAGATTGGCTTCGACAAGATTCGCAAGCAGCAGGCCCAGTTGCACGAGTTGAAAATCATTATTGTCGATGGCATGCGAATTGACTCGGCGTCCGCTGCGGGTGATCAGGAGAAGCCCATCCGCGAGGTTTGTCCTAAGGTCACCGAGTTGACGCTTAGCCGGAACCTGTTCATCGACTTTGGACCTGTAGTAGAGATTTGCTCTTATTTGGATGAGCTTCGTGGGTTGAGACTCAAGTAAGCTGTCTGTCCTTCCATGTTTAAACCGGGCGGCTGACTCTGGGCAGTGGGAATCGCTTCCAGGATGTCCTCCACGACAGCTTCTTGGCAAATGCAGATACAGCCTTCAATGGCGTGAAAGAGCTGGCCGTCGACGAAACTCTCTTGCACTGGGACGAAATGTGCCACATTGCAAAAGGGTTTTCCTCTCTCTCGCTCCTATACGCTAGTTCAAACCAGCTGTCCAGGCTCTCGCCCATACCTTCATCGCCACTTACAACAAGCTTAACATCTATCTACCTGGAATTCAACGACTTCACATCCATTTCAGACATATCGAGCCTCACTGCCCTTACTTCACTACACGACCTACATCTCAAGGGCAACAGCATTTCAGTCATAGAGTCTGACTCGGTCGACGGTCCTCCAGTCTTCAGCAACACATTGAAGTACCTCGATATATCCTACAACAAAATTCACAAATGGACCTTCGTCGATTCCCTTCCTGACTCCTTCCCGGGTCTTACTTCCCTCCGTCTAGCTCACAATCCCATATACGACAACCCGGGCTTCGACAATGCCTCCGACTCAGCTGTCTCAGCACCCAAAGCCACCGTCACTGAAGAAGCCTATATGCTCACCATCGGTCGCCTTGCGTCTCTCACGTCCTTGAATTTCAGTGCTGTCACACCCACCGACCGGAACAACGCTGAAATGTTTTACCTTTCCAGGATAGGCCGGCAACTCGCATCTGTCCCCGACACCCCGGAGGCAGAGTCGAAAATCATCGCGCAGCATCGGAGATACAAGGAGCTATGCGAGCTCTACGGCGAGCCGGTCGTGAACCGGCGCAAAGAGGTCAACCCTGCGTTCCTGGAGGCGCGCCTCATCAATGTCACTTTTCGATTCCATACTCTAGAACAAAGCGCCGAGGAAGGAGAGACGATCATTGAGAAACGCACTCAAATACCCAAGTCGTTTGACATCTACGCAGTCAAGGGGATCGCCGGTCGGCTTTTTGGGCACGCACCGCTGAAGCTGCGCCTGATTTGGGAGACAGGGGAATGGGATCCCGTGGCTGGCTACGATGATGACGCGGGTGACAGCAGTGAGGATGAGGATGTGGTGTTCGAGCAAGAAAAGCCAGCAAAGGACGGTGACGCACAACCAACAAATAGGGCTGGCAGGTGGATTAAGCGGGAGGCGGAGCTGAATGATTCACCTAGGCAGTTTGGATTTTGTGTCGATGGGTTTGACGTGACAATTAGAGTAGAACCTAGATAGACAATGAAGAGTGTCATAATCAGGGCAATCCGAGTGGAAGACACGGCTCATTGCCTAGGTCATGAGTTGTATTTGTCGAAGCAATCGCTTGCTGATGTTGCTTGCTCATGCGGTTTGCCGCATGCAATGCTGGGCGGCGCAAGCGCTGAGAAATGGCAAGCAATCAGGTCTGACATTGCATATCAACCAAGATGCAGCCAAATCATTGTCTTCTAGTGCAGACTTGCTGTCTAGTGAATAGGACTGCTCGGTCTGTGCCAATACGGTCAGACTCGGGTATAGCTTCATTTTCAATCATCTGAAATATCACAATCAGTTTCGTACGGGCCTTGTTTTCTAGCATACTGTTGACACCATTTCTCTAACATCAAATTCAGTCATACCTGACGATGTATCCCTCTCCCCAACACTTCATCGTCCGCCCTGGTCCTGCTGGACGCGGGGAGACCATCGTGCCGCTCATCGCCTTGGACCAGCTTCCGGACTGGATTCAGTTGACCGGCGTTCCCCGTCAGCTCGACGTGGAACAAGCTGTGGGAATGATCAACCTTGGACTTCTTGCAGGAGATGGGATCAGTCTGTACGAGGTGCGCCTGCGCGCAGACAGAATCCGGGCAATCATGAGAGGCAAGGCGGAAGAGGAGGAGGAAGAGAGGCGGTTGGGCACCGAGGATTCTATCAGTAAGAAGGAGAGGATCTCAGAGGAACCCACTTCCGGATTCGTAAAGCAAGTGGACAAGGTCGGAGTTGAGGGGAGCCTGAACAAGGCACTGGAAGACATACAGGAGGAGACTGTTTTCCCGGAGGAGACCGCACCAAAAGCCACTGAGGCAGTGCCTCCTCCACTATTTTCTAAGGCGCGAGCCCAGGACGAGGAGCCGGAAGTAACCTCTGCAGAGATGGTTCCTTCATGTCCGAGGAAGCAAAACAAGGCTATGAAGCAACAGCACGAGGGAAATGCGGATATAAATATCGACAAGCCTCCGACCGAGCCAATGCTCAATGCATCTCGTCACAACACCGCCCCGAAGGCCGCAGGTGACAAGCCGGCCAAGAGGACCAAGCCCATCCGGCCAGACCTCACGGAGGAGATGCAAGACACGCAGGCCGGGCGCGTTGTCTTCCCGTGTATCAAAGATAAGATCTTCGGCACGAACTCAGACCGCAACTACTGCCGCCATTGGTGCCACTACGGTACATGCAAATGGGGCTCAGAGTGTCGGTACCAGCATCGGATGCCCACGAACGAGGAGGATCTGCAAGACGTTGGCCTCAAGAACTTCCCAACGTGGTACCTCCTGATGATGGCTGGCAGCGGGTTCCTTGGGATGGAAGGAAATCGCATTTTAGGGCTTCACCATGGCATGAACATCGGCTTGAGCGCCGCGAGGTCATTAAACCACCCCTCAACCGTGAACGACACCAACAACCTGATATCCCGTCCCGAACGGAGCCCGTATCCCACGACCGCGAGCACCCTTTTCCACGCGTCTACAAGCCCTCAAATTAACTCATTCCCGCGTCAAGTCTCGCCCATTGACCTTAGCCTCATGCAAGGGCGCATGTCGGCACTGCTTGCGGGCAGCACAGCGATGACTAGCCGACAAAAGTTGTTGCACCAAATCAAGGAGATGAGCGAGATGCTCCTGCGCACCAAGGACGTGCTCGAGCTCAACAACCCTGCCAATCTCCTACCTAGGATGGGCAACAGAGAAGCCCATCATCACCAAGGGCGAGCAAACCTGCACACCAATGCGAGCGTCGCAGCCAACGCGGCCGGGCTGAGTGCGGCGAGCCGCCGACAGGCGCTGCGTGAGGCGGAGAGGGGAGCGGTCGCCCCAACAGGAATCCCATCCAAGGTGGGTGTTGGGGAGGGGAGGAGTTCTGGGTTGTTTGATGAGCTAGAGGGGAGACTGTCGCCAGTGGGCAGTGATAGGGAGGAAGGAGACGAAAAGAGAAATATTACAGTGCCAGAGGGCAAGTTGGTGGACGTTGATTAGCGGTCCCTGACTCCTTTCTCACACTTAAATGGCTTGCACAGTCTGGGTCTGGGTGTTAGTGATCTTGTATAGCTAGAACAATCAACAGAATATCCCTAGATCAAATTCGACTTGAGCTCGAGCAAGAGATGCGATGATTCTTTGATGAGAGCTGGTAATGTCTTTCATGTAAGTGATGTAAGTGGATCTCTGAAAACTAGAACAAATGCTTTATCAGTGGGCCTCCCAAAGTGCGTATGGTGCGAGTAAATCATGATGTGTATCGTGTGGTGTGGCTAGCATCAGCCATCGCGAAAACGGCACCGGATTTAAATCTCCAACGGCTAAAAAGGCGCTGATCCCTGTTAATGGGGAATTTACTGCGGCGGATTTTATTATAGCCGCAAACCCCCTCGCGATGACTTCATGTTAACGCCGAATTCCAGGCGCGACTGAGACAAGTAGCTGTTGTGTGAGAGACTGTTGGCCCTTTTAGGCTTGCAATCTTCGAGACCAACGGTTTCTCAATCGCCCCGCTCATCACACTGTGCCATACGTACTTGGGGCGAATTCAGAAATCTCATATAAGCTGTCGTTGCCCGAGGTCCTAGGTTCTCATCTCAACCAGCTTCTCAACCTGCTACTCACTGCTAGAACGACACTTGAAGAATCACGGTATCAATTCGTACAACCTTTCACACGAACCAACCATGCCTCAGATTAATGGACAAGAAGTTGGTCCTATTGGCTACGGACTTATGGGTACGCAACATATTCCACGACCGAGGTTGGCCGACTGTAGAAGAAGCCCTTGCTAATGGTTCTCTAGGATTGACTTGGCGCCCCCAGCCATGCCCTCAAGAGCAAGCCTTTGATGCCATGCGCGCCGCTCTTATGAACGGCTGCAACTTCTGGAATGGTGGCGAGTTCTACGGGCCACCCGAGTATAATTCGTTGGTCCTCCTCGAGCGATACTTTGAGAAGTATCCCGAAGACGCCGACAAGATTGTCCTCTCCGTCAAGGGTGCAGCCGGCGCGCGCCTGGAGAAGGGAGCCGATGGAAGCCCCGAGGAGATCCGCCGGTCGTTGGACGCCATCCTCAGCCAGCTCAATGGCCGCAAAAAGGTGGACTTGTTTGAGTGCGCGCGCCGCGACCCCAAGGCGGACATGCAGGTCACGTTCGGCGAGATCCAAAAGTACATTGACGCTGGCAAGGTTGGCGGCATTTCCCTGTCCGAGGTGAGCGCGCAGACGATCCACGACGCCGTCAAGGTCACCAAGGTCAAGGCTGTCGAGGTCGAGCTGAGCCTCTTTTCCACCGAGGTGCTCGAAAACGGCGTCGCGGCCGCTTGCGCCCAGTACGACATCCCGCTGGTGGCTTACTCGCCTCTGAGCCGGGGCATCTTGACGGGCGAAATCAAGAGCCTGGATGATCTTCACAAGGATGATCACCGTCGTCACTTCCCGCGCTTTTCGCCCGAGAACTTTGCGCACAACATCACTTTACTGAACAAGGTGAAGGAATTGGCCCAGAAGAAAGGAATCACGGTTGGCCAATTCGCCATTGCTTGGACAATTGCTCTTTCTAAGCGGCCGGGCATGCCTACGATTATCCCGATCCCTGGAGCCACTACGGCGGACCGGGTCAATGAGAATTCGAAGCTGGTGGAGCTGACAGAGGAAGACATGGCTGCGGTTGATGAGATCCTGGAGAAGATGGATGTCAAGGGTGCGCGCTATCCCTCGGCGGTAATGGTGAACACATAGGCGGAAAAAATGTATGGCGAATCGTTATGGACCTGATAATGTCTGAGATATTAGTCTCCTGTATATTATCTTCCTACTAGGGAATCAAAAGCTGGAGTCCAGGTTGCGTTTTCAGAGAGGAGTGTTCTGTCCACAATGATACTGCTTGCGCAGTGTCTTCAGAATTGCAGAACTCATGATTTTGTTCATCATATAAACAGCAAGCCTTGTTTTGTGCAGGTAATTTTCAAAACACGAGATCACTAACCTTTCGTCGGTCCGATCCAGAGTCGTAGGCCAGCACATACATACAGCACTGGTGCGGTCTAGCGACGCGCATCAATGCCACAGTTCAACACATAACTGTACGTCTAATCAGCTCCATATGGTATGAAAAATCATCCCGCATGAGATTCGTCTTTGTCGCGAAGTATATCACTCCTGATCGTTGTTGTGAAGACAGAGGAGATGAATCAGATTTGCTGGGCTGTTCGCAAATTTTATACCCTGAATTTTGCTTACCTAATACTCTGATGCTTCAGACAACAAAAGGGATGTTCAGCTGCTCACCGTTAAATCGATTGGAGACACAGAATTATAAAGTCAGGTTTGCACAGGAAGTACGGCCCTCAACAACATGGCTTCCACGGCACAATCAGACATCTTCACCGTTCAAGGAACCAAAGGCAAAGGTCCTGGGCGCTTTCTTTCTTCGCGCAAGACCCTCAAACCTGGCGGTCTCATCACGACCTTCACGTCCCCTATTCTCGTCTTGCCCAACGGGCCCTCAGCGAGAATAGTCTGCAACCACTGTCTCGCACACAACGTACCCACCAAAGCCTGCACGGGCTGCAAAGCTGTTGTGTACTGTGGAGCAGCTTGCCAGAAGGCAAATTGGGGTTTCATCCATAAGTTGGAGTGCAAGGTTTTCAAGCGGGTCAAGACCAGCGTGGACCAGGACTGGTTGCCAACGCCTGTGCGAGCGCTGGTGCAGGTGCTGTTGCGCTGGGATGCTGATGAAGAGTTGAGGGCAGCCTTTGGCCGCTTGGAGGGCAACGTCGATCGCTTCAAGACGAGGGAGGACGTCTGGAAAGATGTTGGGCTACAGGCGTACGGAGGAATGGCCTATGCCGGACGGAAGGAGACGGACAATGAGTTACATATGGCGAGGGACATACTTTGCAAAGTGAGTGAATTGATCGTCGATACAGATCGTAGCCCGCCCGCTGACGGGAAACAGATCCAAACAAACGCTTTCGACAGAACCGATGTAGATACGGGACAGGCTGGAATATTTCTTCACCCAACTCTTGCTATGGTGAATCACTCCTGTGTACCGAACGCAACGGTCAGCTTTACCGGAAGACAGGCCATCTTGAGAGCCGAGCTACCCATTAAAGAGGGTGATGAGATCACCATCTCGTACATCGGTAAGTGAACATGAAGGAGGAAGAATTTGATGATGCAAGAACCCGTTTCTAACATAGTCTAGATTACACGAAGCCCAAGCTTTTCCGAACTCTCGGGCTGACTCTATACCATTTTGAATGTCTCTGTCCCCGCTGTAAGGACGACCTGAGCGTATACGACATATGCCAGACATCTCCCGTCATTCCTCTCAACTCTTTCAGCCTGGTCCCCAACTTGGAAAAATTGCGCAAACCACCAATCAGCCCGCCAAAATCACCAGCGGAGCTTAAAGCATTCAAGGACAGTATAGACGAGATATATGTTGCCTGTCAGCCGCCGGATCCCTCCCAAGCACTCAGAACAAACGAGACAAGACTCATTCATCTGCGACACCAATGGAAACAGTGCCAACCTCTTATAAACGCCGGCATGTGGGCACAAGAGCCCCTCGGGTTAACCATTGAGCATGCGTTCATGTATTACACTCAAATTGGCAGCTTTGCGCATGCCCTTTCCGTTGCATGCTTTGCGGCCCTAAACTGCTCGCCCTACAAATACCCCGCACCATTCAAGGAGCGCAGGCTGAAAGGACTCATGCTGATAGCCAAGACGCTCACAAATACCGCACCGCTCTCGGCTCTGGATCAGCTTGAAGAGAATACCGATCCCCGAGTGATGATATGCCTGCGGCAGGCGGACCAGGTGGCAATCTGCGAGGCGTTGGCCTTGATGGTCGAGAAATTGGGTCCTTTGGCACATTCTCAGGACTGGGAGATTGTCGACTTGGCCAAGAGTATGCTGCAGGATATTGCCAGTCTCCAAGCGCGTGAGAAAGAGGCCGCTCTGTTACGTGGCTGGGCGGAAAGTCGAGACGAAGCTAGCGAGAAGTACTTCAAGGAGCAAATACTGCTGCCCATCCAAGACCTGGCTGGATTCGCGGTCGATATCATGAGGGCGGATTTTGAGGTTGAGGAGTGATACCTGAGAAGGCCTTCTCGGCGTTCTTCTTGCACCAAAGGAAGCCCTGACTGTTGTATTAACAGGAGGAACAATAGCCTTCGACACAACAGATGCATCATCAGGATATATCGGTGCTTGGTTACAAGTCTTTTACCATCCACGTCCTTCCGCCCGATGATCGATAGGACTTCTGCATATTGCCAGTACGGACGAAGCTCAGTGCATCAGAGGTCTGAATCCCTATATGAAGCATGGAAGCCTGTACGAAGGAATTCACTGTGCGACTATTCCGGCGCTTTGGATGGGGGCCGCCTTGAGATAGGTGGAATGCCTTTGCTGTCTCTTGCTCGGAAGATACTCTCCTTTTTGCTCTCCCGTACGGTCGAATCATAGTCCGGCACAACCTCAAGAGCAGGCAACACGGTCAGCCACCTAGAAGTAGGACAATCTGATACAGAGCCAAAAGTCATCAAAGCTCATGGGAATTTCTGAAATACCGCATCCCAAGTCGCTATGAAAGCGGGCAAAGAACTTGAGTGGCTGCTGCAAGGGAAAGCGTCTCTAGGGATGGCCTATCTTCCTGTGGGTGAGGCTTCTTGCCAAGTAGACTGGAGGTCTTGCGCTAGGGAAGCTCTGTCCACGAATTTAAAAAGAAATTCCGAGATTCCTTGAGTCAATGTACCGGAGAATGGGCTCTATCATTTGGGCTTGTGGGAATATTTAGAGATATCGTCGGAGGGGCGTCGTTGTGTCCCTCTTCCTCTGGAGCTCCCTCAGGACCTTCAGCTTCTGCCGCGTGCAAGCAAGGGAGTCACCATATTCAAGCGTGACTCGATCCGAGTAACTTCGAGTTCCACGGAGTGTGCTGGGGACAAAGCATTCCGTCGTTCTCTTATCTCGGGAATGAGTGCCCAAAGCATCGTGGAGTGATTGCATGTGAGATGAGGACATCTTCCATAGCAGGCGGTCGCTAGCGAATCGCGAGACTGATATGTTGATTGCTTCATGGACTTTTCTGGGGCATGAAGAGAAACGAGTAACATCGAGGTCAAGTTCCTTCAAAAGTAAACACAGTGTCGCGTCTAAATATCTACTTTGGTAGGTAATTCAGGAGCATCGGATTATCTACTGTTTTCAGAAAAGACGATTTTGGTGTAAGTGACAGTACAGTGACAGGGTAACTTGGTGGCACGCACAAGTTGAAGACCTCACAATACCTCTCTTTTACAAGTATAATCATCAACATTATGAAGGCTTCTGTAGTCAATTTCGTAAAATTTTATCAAAATGCGAATAATCAAATAGGTGCTTGTGAAGATATTCAATCCTTCTGACAATCCCTGTGCCTATTAGGTAAGCAACACAGTTCGTGCCTACCCAGGTGAAATCTCAACGCCCCGTCTCGAGTCTACGTCCACAGCAGCCTATTATGATCAAACTTAACAACCTTGCTTTTTTCATAAATGCACGGTTTGGCTGGCAGCTGCAAACAACTACAAACAACACTGCAATCTTGGGATACAACTCCCATCAACACACTTTCCAACACTGCCAATCATGGAGGGTATCACAGCAACTGATGGCACGGATGCTCGAGAGCCAACACCACAGTCATCACGCAGTGACTCCAATAGTGCTGGCACGAAAAGACGCAGGTCTTTCGATGGGAACCAGAACGAACATGGAGATGGAGATGGCGACGGCTGGGAAAAGGTCGAGCGTCGTCCGAAGAAAAAGTCCAAGAAAACGCCCAAGCCCGAGTCTGGGAACTATCCAGCCATCACCTTCTCATCCCAAGCAAGGCTTCAGTCGAAGATATACATCACTCACCTGCGCGACCTGATTCTATACATCATGGCAGACGGCACCGCTCCTCAGTGGATCTCCGTCAAGCACAGGCCTCATTTCAGGAAAGTCGTCACAATCATTGTCCCAGGGCTGGAGGAGGCCATGTTCAAGCACAAAGTAGATTTTGCCGCCTACAACAGTATCGACAAGAAAACTGGCCAAGCGGCCAACCGCCTCGCCACTTCTCCTGATGACTACTACCCGCGTCCCCTCAAGTCTGATCACCTAGCAGAGGCTCTGAGGCCATTTGCGGATATGTTTCAACACATCTGGCCTTGCAGAGCCACTGGCGATGACAAGCAGGGGCGCATGCACTCGCCCATTTCTACCTTCCTCACCGCCCCCTCACCAAAGTCCGCCGAAGATAAGGCAAAGAAAGGCCCCAAGCCTGTCAGAGACCCCCAAGGCTGGAACAATGTGAGAACCCGCATCACAGAATTCATCCTCACGCCCGAGCAGTACATCGAGAACGGGTTCTCTGTACACCCGAGTCTGTTGAAATCTGGTCAGAACTATGTAACTCCAGAGGACTGGGTCAATACTGAAGTCGAAAGTCTCAATGATGGCGATGTCCCTGAATCAGAGGTACAACAGGGTAGTATCACAGCAGGTCGCGAAATACTCGCCATCGACTGCGAAATGGTCATGACTGGTGAGAAAGAGTTCTCCCTCGCCAGGATCAGTATTGTTGCTTGGGACGGTAGTGTCGTCCTCGACGAACTTGTCAAACCCGGAAAGCCTATCATTGACTACGTTACGCGCTTCTCGGGAATCAATGAGGAGATGCTCAAACCGGTCACAACCACCCTGAAGGATATCCAGGAGAAGCTGCTGAAGCTTGTTACCCCGCGTACCATTCTTGTTGGCCATTCTCTCGACTCTGACATGAAAGCCTTGAAGATGACGCACCCCTTCGTTGTCGATACCTCGGTCCTCTTCACCCACCCTAAGGGCCACCCGTTCAAGCACTCGCTGAAGTGGCTCGCCCAAAAGTACCTCAACCGAGACGTGCAAAAGGGAGATGGCACCATTCAAGGTCACGATAGCATCGAGGACGCCAGGACATGTCTTGATCTGGTCAAGAAAAAGTGTGAAAAGGGCAAAGCATGGGCCGCGGGCGAAGCATCTGGTGAGAACCTTTTCAAACGCCTCGCACGTTCCGGCACAAGCTATAGCGCGCAAGGCGGCCCTGCAGCAAAGGGAGGTGCTGCTGTTGGCAAATCTACCGCGGCTGTGGACTGGGGCGATGCGAAGCGTAGTGTCTGCAGCATGGCTGACGTGGTCTTGGATGGCTGCAGCAGCGATGCGGAGGTTGAGGCGGGTGTTTTGCGGGCTGTGCGAGGCGACCCTGACGGTGCGGTGGTGAAGGGTGGAGGCGTCGACTTCACATGGGCTCGGATGCGTGAACTGGAGGCCCTCCAGGGATGGTGGAACCGCAACAGGATCGACGCCAACGAGGTCACTGGACCACCCAAGGAGCTCGAAGAGCTTGCCGCCGCGACGCGTAGCAACCCATTCGCAACCAACTCAGAATCAGACGTCTTCAGCACCGCCGTGGTCGATCTGAAGAAGTTCACGCCCGCAGAAGACGACAGGCCCGTCGAGCAGGCATCGGCGGCCGCGAAGCCAGTGCTTGAGGAGTGTTTGAGCAGCCTGGCCGACCGTCTAAAGCGCATCTACGATGCGCTCCCGCCATGTACGGCTTTCATTGTCTTTAGTGGCAGCGGTGACCCGCGCGAAATGAGCAGGCTGCAGAGCATGCACAACCAGTGGAAGAGGGAGTATAATACGCCCGGCATGAAATGGGATCAGCTGAGTGTCAAGTGGACGGATCGGGAGGAGCAGGCGCTAAAGCGAGCGGCGCGCGAGGCTCGGGAGGGTATTGCTTTTGTTGGTGTGAAATGAACAGGCCTGTTTCCTGTTGGAAGCAAAGAGGATCGATGCGGCAGAGCTTTCAAGGAACTGCAAGGCAATATGATATGGCTATGGCAAATCACGGTAGACACAAACAGAGTGGACGAGTGTGGAATGATTGACCGCGCTTGAACTTAGATGATACCCCTGAATCGTACACGTATCGTTCGAAGTACTTTATCTTGCGACATTCGCTCCTATCCCTTGCAATTTTGATTTGAGAATGCGTTATGTTGTCGCTAAATGCCAAAAAGATCTTTCTAGATCTTCCGCTTGGTAACCCGCGGTTTTTCTGCTTTGATTGGGAGCAGTCAAGCCCAATGGGTGGCGCGGCCCATTCATCACCACAAGTATCCAGCTTGACTATCTGTCTACCACATTCCCGTGGCCTCTTTGCTCATCATATCCAATCTTGCCCGATCGATGCAATCGCACTCCCCCCCCCTCTGATCTAACTCTAGAACTCAAACTCGGGCCTGAAAACATCAGGATCTACGCCAAAGACAACCTTGTCACTCAGATCCCGCCTGCTCATGAGGGTGAATACCCTCCGCAGCGTGTCATAAAGGGTAGTGCTGCGGTTCTGCGTCGTCATGCGATCGAGGTGCTCCTCAGACACATCGCCCCCATCACCGGTGCTGCTCAGCAGTTCCCGCGCCTTTTGCCGCCCGTCCTTCTCGACCGTCTTGTGCATGTTGAGTGCCGAGAGAAGATGGCCTGCCGCCTGCTCATAGCACCCAATATTCATGCACGACACGCCGAGGTTGTACCGCGCACGCACAAAGTTGGGACGCAGCGCCAGTGCCTTTTCATACGCAGAGATGGCATCTTCGGACTTGCCGCTGTTGGCGAGCGTGGCGCCCAGCCGGTTCCAGAGGAGGTGCAGCTGGTTGCGCTGGTTCACAACGCCGAGCTCGGATGAGGCGAGCGCGGCGTGGAAGCAGTCGACGGCCTTGTCAAAGTCCTCGCTGCCATAGAAGAGCACGCCGAGCCCAACTTGCACGTCCGGGTCCATGTGCTCGCCGTCGGGGGCGTACTGCGCTGCCTCGATGAAGAGGTCGGTGACCTTGGCGTGCAGGTCTGCGCGGTCTGTGAAACCCATCTCGGCTGCGTCGGAGAGCTTGTCGGGGGAGATGACTTGGGGGTATTTGACGGACAGCCAGCGCTCGAGGGTCCGATAGGCCGTGCTGTCGTAGCCTTCATTGGTGTAAGACACCGCCAGACCCATGAGGGCGTCGAGATTGTTCGAGTCAAGTTGTAGAACACGCTGGTATGCGCGGAGGGCTGCGTCTTCCTTCTCGTTCTGGGATTGTGCCGAGCCGAGCCTAGACCATGCTTCAATATGTTTCGGGTCTTTTTGCACGGCGGCCTCGAATGCCAACGCCGCTAAAGATAGGTTACCACCCTCGTCCATGATGCGCACGCCCTCCTCGAACGGATTCGCTTGGTCCTTGAAGAGGTTGTCCTCCTCGAAAAGATAGTCCGCAATAACGGGATCAGCCGACATCCGTCCTCCTCCCCACGAATCCAGCCCATCGCCCCATTTTACATCCAGATCTTCATCAGGCATTGTCCGCATCGCTGCCTCGCCCTCTTGTATGCCCTTCCATATTGACTCAAAGTCCCCAAAGCCCGTCTCGGACTCCATCAGCTTTTCGTCCATCTGGTTGAGCTCGGCCTCCATTGCCTGGGCCTCGTCCTGCTCGTCGTGCAACTTGAACTGTTCCTCGAACTGAGACTGCAATGCCTGTGTGTCAACCTCTTTGCCCTTTCCCTTGACATCCGCCTGACTGTAGTCCTGTTGCATAGGCCCCTGTTGCGAGTACATTCCCATGCCACCACCGTACATCCCTGAGCCCATCATGCCCATCCCCATGGACGCACCACCCATCATCATCGGCCGCTGGTATGTGCTGACCGTCATACTCTGCTGCGGCGCCGTTGGCACAGGACTGGACCTCTGGCCCGCACTTCGGTTCGCTACTTGGAACTTTGCAAACTCATCGGGCGTGAAACTCGGCGAAAAGGCCTGTGGCGACGCGCTCGACGCCCTGAGGTGCACGCTGTGGTTCGGATCGATGTGAATGTGGCCAGCGCTGCTGCTGGCGGAGGGGTGATGGCGTTGCATGTGCATCTCGGGCATGCTGGGGTTCTGCTGCATGAAGGCCTGCATCTTGCCGTCGAGGGGAGTCGCAGGCCCAGCAGTAGAGCGGAAGCCTTGTTGGGCGCCGCCCTGGGGCCCGTTGTTGATGAGGCGGTCACGCTGGAGGCTGTTGTCGCCTTGGACGTGCTTGGTCATCTGCCCGAGCGGGTTCGAGGTCGAGCACTCGGCGCCGCCGCCCAGGAAGGAAGCCATGATTGTGAATAGCGATTGGAAGTATAGGTCGAGGTTGAGGTGTGGGGGAAAGCAATCTAGAGCAGTGAAGAGTCTCTGATTGTCAAGAAGCTTGTCAGATGGACTGGAGAATCGTTCGAGTCGGGAGGTGGCGGACCAGAATCGGGAAGATCACAAGCCAAAAGACAGGCGGATCGTGTTGTAGTTTTGGCCGGATATGACGCAGCGTGTGATAGGATATTTTGCACCAAGTGTGGTCTGCTTTTGTCCTTGCTCAACAATCAAGTCAATATGATGGCTACAATCAAAAAGCCTAGGTAGGTAAGGCATTGATTGGTAATAATAAGGCATGCTGCCAACAACCCAGCACGGAGCGGGCAGTTCAGAACTCAAGGCGGGGTGGCAAGCCTTAAAAGCCGAGGTGGCCATTGTTTGGTACTTGAAGCTTGCCGAGGCTTTCCAGGGCTCCAGCCTCCAGGACTCACATAGTGGCTATAATATTATCGTTCTGCACCTACAAGCACCTCTAACATGGAATACACAATAATTTGTAGAGACAGGTCAAGCTGAAGGGAGAGTTTCCAATTCGGAAGATTCGTACACTACATCATTAATAGACCACCGTGTACTCGTTTGCGAGTCTGCTACGCAGTGACCTTCTAGTAACACGTCTACTAAATGTACATTTCTTTCATTCGGCTTCCTCGGTCACTTAATTCCAGATCCACAAACCCGGATTCCATCGTCAAGGTTGCCAGGTAGGAATTTGGGCCCTTGAACGTTCCCGCAGTGGTAAGGCGAGCATGTGCTTCGCGACCCTGTCAGACCGGCGTGTTCAAGCCTGATTCAGCGCTATAGCTGCCAAATCGTTGCCTTTCCTCTTCCTCACCTCCTCCACGCGCCTTCCCTTGAAGAACGACCCATTTACATCTACTCGGTTGCACCCTTCCTACCCTTGCTCGTGGCTGTAGTGGCAAAGTCCAACCTCAGCTCGCGGCCGCCAATCGTCATACCCGCGAGTTTTTCCTTGGCCGCAGCGCAGGCCTCGACATCAGCGAAGTCGGCATGCGCAAAGCCGCGGGGCCATCCAGTGGTGCGGTCAACGGCAACGCGCACATCGGTCACGTTCTCCAGCTCACGGAAGATGCGGTTCAGCTCGGCATCGGTCGTCTCGTAGGGGATGTTGCCAATGTACAGCGACCTGGTAGGCTCAAGATTTCCTCCCCTGCCGCCAGCGGCGGTCCTTGGCTCACGTTCCGCCACCTGAATACGGCGTCCATGCCAGAACGAATTGTTGGTGCCTTCGACGGCCTTGTCCCTCGCGTCTTTGTCGTTGAACCAGACAAAACCATATCTGTATAGTTATGCTTAGCCGAATGTCCTGGCGCAAGACCGTACGTGTTCACGAAAGTAGCCGCACACAGGACGGACTCACCCTCTGCTAAGACCACGAGCATCGCGGGCAATAGCCACTTTAGCAATCTCGCCGAACTTGTCGTAAGCCTCCCTCAGATGGTCCTCATTGGCCTCAAACACCATGTTGCGTATAAACAGACCGTAGCCGGGTTCTTGGTCACTGGCCGGTTGACCTACAAAATTGTCAGCGCCATGCTTCTTTACAACAAGACAACAAGATGTGCGAAGCCCCATTGGTCAAAGTAGTTGGGCATGGGTTTCTGGTCTTGACTGACCACTTTGTGAGCTCGAGTCTTCGGCGGCGACGCGGAAGGTCTGGGAGAAACAGCGCACCGCGATCGGTGCGGCAATTCGTGCGACGGTAGGAGCGGCAAACTTGGAGGCGACACCAAGCATCGAGGTCTTGGTAGAGGGGACTCGAGAGGCTGAGACCGCAGCCCTCACAACGGCGCGTCGCATAGGGTTCCTGTAAATGGGCGACTCGCGTTAGCAGGGAGCTTATGGTTTCGCAGATCAATAACATGGTTATTTCAGAAGCGCTAAACGTACATTTTGGCTTGAAGAATTAAGCAGATTGTAAACGGCCTGGCAGCAAAAACAATCAAGTGAAATCGTGGTAAGGTGGATGAACCGCGTAGGAAAGTTTAGTGGTGAAGTGTGGATGGGTGGCGCCAATAGCCTACTACCTCCCAAAAAAAATTCTAAGCGGATTGGAACCTCTGCTTCCTTTGCTTGACATCCCTGTTTGAGGCCCGTGCACCCTACGACATACAGCGTAGCCACTGCTCGACGACCCGGCATAACCTTCACAATTGTACTTCGAGTTCCTTTTCATTTTTCATTTTTTCTGAGCACAAATTGATGTTCATTGGGGTATAAATTTGAGGCTCGCAAACCACACCTAGTCCAGCCTCCTGATGCTGTCCAGTGCATACAAATCGCAACGTCCCTTCGACTAACCAGACTCCACTCTATACCTCTGTAGCTCCATTGATACCAACTGCCTCAACCCGGTTTACAAGCTTCTTGACCTTGGTCCACTCCTCGTTCTTGAGACTCTCCTTACCGCCCAGATCCGTGCCGACTTCAAACACCGTCAACGCACCGTCTATACCACCAGCAGCCAGCCTCTTGCCCTCAGATTGCTCCCACCGCACCTTGTTCAAGCTCTTGGACAACATAGTCCGGCTGTCCTTTCTAGAGCTGGGACTGATGCGTGCCACTGGCTCCTCAGTCTCTACGGTGATGTCCCAGAGCTCGAGCCACCCAGCACCATCGACGAGAGAGAATACGCCAGGCTTGACAGGCGACCAGGCAGCATCATAAACGACGTCTTCCCGGACGAAGTCCATGAGAGGGGAAATCGCGCCTTCGCCTGTAGCACCTGGGACACTAATGTTTGAGTTTGTGGCTGGGGCACGAATCTTCCAGAGCTTGACACTCCAGTCTAGACTGCTGGACAAGACAAGATCGCCTAAATCGACAGGACCTCTGGCCGGGTGGAAGTCCACCGACATCACAGGACCAGTGTGGCCCTTGTAGCTGATTCGTGGATCGACCCCAGCTTTGGCTCCAGCTCGGTCGTATCGGTGACATGGGAAAATTGTGCCTTCCTCAGTACCGACTAGGAAGAAAGTCGGATCCGCTTGAGGGAAGGATAAACATAGAGGACTAATGTAGTCTGTTTTGTTTGATGGCACTCCAGCCAGGTTGAGCGTTTCCTGCGGTTGCGCTAGCATATCAACGGTCCAGCCGCAAACGGTGCCATCCGTAGAGCATGACATGATGTTGTTGGCGTTCTGAGTGCCGATGATATCAAGAGCATATACAGGATGTGTATGACCATAGCCGGTCAGGGGCGTCTTTTGCACTGGCGCAGATCGTGCCCTCGTATCCCATAAGAGAACCTGTCCACTATAGGCGCCGCCGACAATGAGGTTCGGGTGGAAAGGTGAGAATTTTGCGGTGAGAATGTCCGATTGAGCGTGGAAGACAAACTCGGGCCGGTCGAGAAGGTTGTAGTTCCATACCTGAACCACGCCATCTGGATCGTGCGGTGCCGACGGATTCTTCGTATAAGATGCCAATACCAGCTCTGGAAACTTGGTTGAAAAGTCGATAGCGCTGACCATGCGCTTCTTGGACCACCTCTCATCGTAAAATTGTCGCACCTCTTTTACCTTCCGGCGCCCTTTACCTCCCGTGTTGCCTTGCTCGTCGTCATCATCTATATCCTGTGCTTGCAAAGTATAATCCGTCAAGACATCGTACTGGTCTAGCGCCTTTTCAATAACTTTGATGGATCGATCAAAGAAGTCAACAAATTCATCCGATGCGGTGATAGCGTTCAACTCCTCATCTGTCAAGGTCCTGTTTGCGAAGTTGGACGATGGCAGCGGCGCATTCGTGGCATCTACTTCCCCTGCAAGCTCCTTCGCGGCTTGCAACTCCTCTTCCAGTTCGCGTCGGATCTGCTCCCGCAACTCTTCTTCCCGGTCCCGCTCTCGCCTGCTCATGCGCTTATTGGACGGTGACGATGCATCCTCAGGTAATGAATCTAGGGAGAACGTGCGAGCTCGTGATGGTCCCGGCAGTAGGTCATCGGATGTTTGCACTCCCTTGCTATATGAAAAGATTTCTTTTACTGGTGATGGTGGACACTCGTATACGGTCGTCAATACCACCGTGGACAGTGTCTGTGGCTGTGTATAGAGGGTCTGCGTCAAGTTGTCACCCCCAGGCGGTGAGGTGAATTCGGATGCCGCGACATTGCTGATTTCTCCTGCGCTGAGAACGCTGTTCGGCCGGCTTCCTCTCAGTATGGGTGACGCAGCTCCACCTGTCGATATTGAACCGGGACGACTCTCGCCAACAAGACTGTTGATCAGCGATTCGATTTCTCGACGATTGTCGGCTCTACCAGGCGTCGGTGAAATCAACTGCTTGCCAGTCAGCTTGGCCCGGAAGAGGATTTACAAGGGACTTTCTGACATCACTGCCACTGATACTAGCACGACCACCGCCCTGAGTTTGGCGAAGCTCCCTCTGGCGCTTGAGCTCCGCGAGCTTCGCCTTTTTGGCGAGAATCTCGTCCCGTCGTTGCTGCATTTTGTCGCGGCCCTTCAGTGGCCCATTTCAGTCGAAATGAATCCGGGAACGTCTGCCAAGGTGCGGGTTTCGGGACCGTCAAAGACGTCGTGCTTGAAAGATAACAAGCCTGCAGAGGCGATTGTGTTCTGGAAGAGATGTGCCAACTCGGTCCTCAGATATTGCGTCCCAACTCTTGTGTCAACATCGGCGCGGGTCTGAAGGGTGGTCGCGGGCAAGGAACCCCCCCGGCCATGCAATGTCTCTCTCTAACGACACCCCCTGCCGGTGGCCCGAGCTTCTTGGCCTGTGCCAGCCGCCTGCCTTTGCTGGCTGGCTACTGCTATTCGGCCAGGCCAAACCATTAGCTCGGCGTTTTTTCCCGTGTGTTGCTACAAACTTCGACTTCCGGCCAAGCTCGACCTCGAACTTACCGAATTCCCTCGCCTCGACGGTCCTTTCCACACCGGGTCAATTGATATCAATTGCCCGTTCTTTTTCCTTTTTTTCCCCCTCTTCCTGTGTCACTAGCGGTCGCGAGGCCCCGTCGATTCATATCCAATGTCTGCCTCTTCCGGAGTCAACGTACGTCAAAGTCTAGATCCCCACGTTCCCTTTCTCGCGCACGACAGCATCGCCCGAGCCTGTGTTCTCTCCCCACCTGCTGTGGGTCGTCAATGGTTCACAAGAGGATCATGTACCGCAAGATGCGATGCTAATGGATTTGCCCACAGGTACTCCGGTACTCCGCTCTTGCCTTTGGCGTCTTCTACGGCTTCAGCCACCAAAGATCGATCAACGCCTCACTTCGCGCCGCTGCAGAGAAGCGGGATTATGAGCACAAGCAGCACTTAATAGAGCAGGCCAAGGCCGAGTACACAAAAAAGAAGGACCCGGCATCAGCGGCTTCAACCAGTGGTGGACGTAAGTGTCAGGATTATTTGTGCTGCCTCCTGGCCCGTATCCCCTACAGGCTGGGGCATGTGAACGGCATTATGTCAATGGCAATGACTGACCGCCACCACCAGTGAACCAAGACCCCATGGCCTCGAATTTCGACTTGGAGGCGTTCTTCAACGCCCTGGTGAAGGAGAACCCTTAGGTCTGGTCGAACTTGACTCACGAATGGGCGATAGGAAATTCGATGCGGTAGGGGAGGATGAATGCGTCGGACACCGCATCGCATGGTTGGCAGTGGGTGGTTAATCCGTAGACGCCAAATACTGCCATCGGCAAGGTCGCGCGGAGTGGCAGACCAGATAACAAAACAAAACGACAAGCAGCCGCCTGGATGATACTCCTAGAATCGATCCGGACTACGGCATTCGACCTTTTTCTTTTTACCGACCTAGATACCTAGCCAGGTCTGTACAACTGTACACTATTGAATTAGATGGCATTTCAAAAGACAATCGCCCTTGCTCGTGTTCTATCCCTCTGTTGCTTTGGTTGATAGTATCTCCCCCTGGTATTTGAAGTCGCCGAGACGTCACACGTCAGAGGCCTGAGAGTGCCAGTTGCCAATGGAAGATACAGAGTTGGTGCGAGCCAGAGGTGTCAGTCATTCCGTCGACATGTCTAGACAAAGATCCATTATGTGTCCCTGAACGTTGTGGGGTATGCACCACTTTCCATATGCTGGTTGCGTTCCTCCTTTGCTGTATCACAGCATCCACCTTGATTTGTTTGGCATATCACTACACTTACACTGACTTGGAAAGCAGTCTCAAGGGCTGTGCGGGCGCAGTATCGAAGTTGTCATCGGCACAGTGGAGATATGGTGGTGTATGTTTCGGGAGGGCCAAACATCTGAAAAGGCTGATCCAATGTACTTTACCTCTATACTCAGGTAATGTGATAAAGGCAACCCGATGGATTTGAAATCGGAATCTTAGCGTCTATTTGGCCTGACTCAACGTTCGATCTTGGCCTTCGTACGGTGCTTTTCATTCAGGTTAGTCGGGTCCTCGATATTGTTCCATTAATCGAATGGTAACAACAGGACACTCGGCCGCCTTGTGGGGGGTGGAGGGCGGGGAGGGCAAGGAGGGCCTTCGGATTTTACAATTTCAGGCAACAAGAAACTTCATTCAAGGATTTTTCTGGTTCTGTGCAGAGTTTTTGTGGCAGTACCAGCTGTTTTGTCATTGATCTGTTGCTCGGGACAAATGCTTTAGATGTACTGCCAATCCTGCTACTAGGCGTACCCACCAAGGTATGCACTTATAAGCACATCAGCTGTGGCCTTTTGCTATGACCAAGCAGCTATCATTGCAGGATTGGTTACTGTTCATGTTTAAAATATTTTGAATTAAGACATATTGATTCTCTAATTTCTACAACTTACAAGTTATTTTCCTTCCATTTGTGATTGACATTCGCATCCGCGTTCTACCACAATACCATGGTAGATTTATCTTGAAGATTGCGATGGCTTGCTGGGCCTACCCCTGCAAGCGGGTCCGACCCCTGTCTGAGCTTCGTCAGTCCAGTAGGTGTCCTTTACAAACTGCAGCATTGAAGCTCTCGGAACTTGGAACTTCTTACAGCCAACATACAACCATTGATTGATTGATCAGTCCCCTTCCTTCCTTCTCAGGCCTGGCCTGTTTCTCTTTTTCTCCCCTCTTCATTGTCAATCAGCAATCATGTCGTCGCTGGTTGACCCTCTCCTCTCTGGAGGTAAACAGGGCCAAAACTCCCGAGCTCTGTTCAGGGTCGTCATTCTCTCATTGATTGCAGCGGCTGCTATCGCCAGTCGACTATTCTCGGTGATCCGTAAGTCAATCGCTCTGCGCTCCTCTGGCAAGAACAAACCATACTGAGTTCTGCCCTTCTGCAGGTTTCGAATCAATCATCCACGAGTTCGACCCTTGGTTCAACTTCAGAGCCACCAAGTATCTAGTCGCAAATGGATTCTACAGCTTCTGGGACTGGTTTGACGACCGGACCTGGTACCCCCTCGGTCGTGTCACTGGAGGAACGCTCTATCCAGGCTTGATGGTTACCAGCGGTGTTATCTACCACCTGCTTCGATTCCTGACGGTTCCCATCGATATTCGTAACATCTGTGTCCTCCTCGCCCCAGCCTTTTCTGGCCTTACCGCCCTCTCCGCCTACTTCCTCACCAATGAGATGTCCGAGTCCCAGTCAGCTGGTCTCCTGGCTGCCATCTTCATGGGTATTGCACCAGGCTACATCTCGAGATCTGTGGCCGGCAGTTACGACAACGAGGCCATCGCCATTTTCCTGCTGGTCTTCACCTTCTTCCTCTGGGTCAAGTCTGTTAAGCAGGGCTCTATGATGTGGGCTGCTCTGTGTGCTCTCTTTTACGACTGGATGGCTGCTTCCTGGGGCGGCTATGCTTTCATCACCAACCTGATTGCTCTGCACGCCTTCGTCCTTTGTCTTGCCGGCAGATACAGCAGCAGGGTCTACATTGCGTACACTACCTGGTACATCATTGGACTACTAGGTGCTATGCAGGTTCCCTTTATCAACTTCTTGCCTGTCAGCACCAGTGACCACTTCCCAGCCCTAGGTATGTAATTGAGCTTACCACGTTGTTCTACGACGCGAACTAATTATGACATCTCAGGTGTGTTTGGGCTGATGCAGCTCTTTGGTGCTCTCGACTACCTGCGCAACTTCTACACCTTGGAGCAAGTCAAGAAGTTCGCTGTTTGGGTCATCATCGCCGCTATTGGCGGCGGTCTGGCGGCAAACATCGCTCTTATCAAGTTGGGCAAGATCGCGGCCTGGGGTGGACGTTTCTACTCACTTTGGGATACGGGCTACGCCAAGGTTCATATTCCTATCATTGCCTCCGTATCCGAGCATCAACCGACGGCATGGCCTGCATTCTTCTTCGACTTGAACCTGCTTATTTGGCTGTTTCCAGCGGGTATCTACCTGTGCTTCGACAAGCTGACTGATGAGTCTATATTCCTCATCACGTACGCCGTTACTGCAACCTACTTTGCTGGTGTCATGGTTCGTCTCATGCTCACTCTCACGCCATGTGTTTGTGTTGCTGCGGCGCTGGCTGTGTCTCACATCTTGGACGTTTATTTGTCTGCCAAGACTCCAGAGCCGGTAGAGGAGGCAGACGCGGCAGCGGTCGATGCTAAGAAGGACAAGTCCGGCAAGAAGGGTTGGGCTGAGAAGAGCCCCATTGTCGGGATCTTCAACATCACCTCCAAGTTCGCCGTCGCTTTGGCTTTCCTCGTCTACCTGATCATGTTCGTCATGCACTGTACCTGGGTTACCTCCAACGCCTACTCATCCCCGTCTGTTGTCCTGGCAAGCCGAATGCCAGACGGTAGTCAGCACATCATCGATGACTACCGTGAGGCCTACCAGTGGCTGCGACAGAACACACGAGAGGACGCCAGGATCATGTCTTGGTGGGACTACGGCTACCAGATTGGCGGTATGGCTGACCGGCCAACACTTGTCGACAACAACACTTGGAACAACACCCATATCGCCACGGTCGGTAAGGCGATGAGCTCGCGTGAGGAGGTCAGCTACCCCATCATGCGCCAGCATGAAGTCGACTACGTCCTTGTTGTATTCGGTGGTCTGTTGGGCTACTCTGGCGATGACATCAACAAGTTCCTCTGGATGGTGAGAATTGCCGAGGGCATCTGGCCTGAGGAGGTCAAGGAGCGAGACTTTTTCACGGCTCGTGGCGAGTACCGCGTTGATGAACACGCGACCGACACTATGAAGAACTCGTTGATGTAAGCCCTCCCCACATTCACTTGCCAGACCCTCATTGCTAATCATTCCACAGGTACAAGATGTCGTACTACGACTACAACACCCTCTTCCCTCCTGGTCAAGCCACTGACCGTGTCCGTGGTGTGCGTTTGCCTGCAGAGGGACCGGTCCTCAACACGGTGGAGGAGGCTTTCACCAGCGAGAACTGGATCATCCGGATCTACAAGGTTAAGGATCTGGATAACTTTGGCCGAGACCACGCCTCGGTGGCAGCTTTCGAGAAGGGTTCGAAGAAGAAGAAGCCCATTAAGAAGAGAGGTGCCCGGACTCTTCGTCTTGACTAGGTGGTTCCGCACATGCAAATCGGTGTGTGTACAAAAGGAATCAGGTAGAAGAATTTTCATTTTGCATCGATCGAGGGAAAAGGCGCGGCAAGGCGCCGGTGTACAAAAACTGCTGAGTCTCAATAGAAGGCCAATCTTTCTCATGAAAGTTTTGCAAAGTTTCCCTGTGTTCTCTATGTGATTGTGACCTTGTTTCCCTGGCCGAGAGTCGTTGGCCTGAAGTGAGGAAAAGATCGTCGACCGACTTTCAGATTCTTTCACGGTCATTTCGATTCCAGGTTCGGCCTGCTTCACAGCACACTTGGGAAGGTTGTCGAACTTTCCAGGCCTCTTTGATGTGCCCTCGTCCTCTCTCTCCATCGATTGTTCCCGTTCGACCAGGTCTTTCATCGTACCCTCCCTGAATCCCACGAAGCACGCATCTGAAGATCGAGTGACCACGCTGGTGCATGGACAGCAGCCTCGTCTACCCCTTTCACATCACCGTCGCGTTCTGAATCTCCGAGTGCTACTTCAACTGCCATTCGGGGACGGATCGAGTTGCCCTGCCAGCCACTCTTCTCGCAAACAACCCACCTCGACTTAGCAACTGCAGTCTACACTTTCGCTTCGACTTGATGCCAAGTTCCATTTCGTCTCAAGGCACTGGGAACGAAGCAATCTAGTAAGACCCAGTGAATTATTCTTCAAGTTTTGTGCGAGAGTGATTTGTACTAACTTTGCAAAATCAGCGACAGCTCAGACTTCTCGGCCGAGAATCGTCACAAGCACATACACTGCGCAAACGCAGATCTCATCGCCACGACAAGCTTTTGGCAGGTGCGATGGCTTCCCACAATCGTCGCTCGTCCATTAATGACTGCAACGCTCGCAAGCACAGCAGACAGCTTCGACACTCGCGCGACAATCATGCGACGAACGACACGGCTCGTCGCAGCTGCAACCAATACGGCAGAGGAATCACGCACCAAAGCGCCGATCGTACTGATTCTGAATCGTCTGACGAGATCTTAATCAAGGGCAGGGCTTCGCGACGCTTTCGCCATAACGACGACAAGGACGTCGCGCGAGCGACGAAGAGCATCGATAAGCGAGGCTCCCTGCGACCTTCTTCTTCTTCCAGCCAGGAAATAGAGGTCCGTTACGTCTCAGTTGTCAGTAAGTCTTCGGGTTCGGACCCCTCCAGCAAGACTCGCCAGTCATCCCCGAGCTCTTCCGAGTCCGCAGGCATCAGCGCCAGCGACATCACCAGCCAGCTGAAGCATATCAAGTCGTGGCTTGGTAGACGTACCGACGACTCACACAAGAGCTCTCAACGGAGCCGTAGCCGAAGCAAGCACGAGAAACGCGACAAGCACGGCAAGAAGCGTGTGTCTGCCTCCAAATTCCTCGCCCCTCTAGCCCAGCGTTGGGTGTGTTACAAGTGCGGCAAGCTTCGCTCCGACACGATCCAACAACGCCACCCTCTCCAGGAGGGCCAGAAGATGCAGCCCAATTGGTGTGGCAAGTGTCGTGTTCGAAGTGAGCTACACGACCGAGAGCTCATTTTCAACGGTCAGGGCCACTATTGCTGGGGATGTGGTATAGTTCGATCCAAGGACTATCACATCGACAACCCCATCGATGATCATGAGAAGTCCACGCCCAACTACTGCAGACCCTGCCGCAAGATGTCGCCTGCCTTTGACTATAACCTGCGCGAGGCTAGTGAGATTAGCAGCGTCGCCGACGTTCGCGAAAAGGTATGATATCCATTCAAGCTTTTAATGATAATGTTCTGTTAACACCATTCCTTCAGGCCTTCTGTCGCCAGATGCAGGAAGCCGATCTGAGCGACATCATTGAAGAGGGAGATGGCCAGTCTTCCAGCGCCCCGGGCAAAGAGAACCAGAATCCCGAGTCAAGGAAACTCAAGGTTTCCAAGAGCTTCATGCTGGAGAACTGCTCATCTACCGTCAGGACGACTTCTGGCTCTTCAGCCGAGGGCGATGTGCCTCTCGACGTCCTCAAAGCTCAGCTCCTTGTCGAAGAGCGAGCACGCAGCACCAACGGTGGAGGCTGCCGTCTGTCTGACGGTTCCTACCAGTCTCCTACTGTCGAGTCTGACTTGATTGAGCAGTGCGTGCCAGGTCTCAAGACCACAAATGTGACTAGCGAGGCCTTGTCGTTCATCGACGGATCCAGCGACTACGATACGAAGACTAGCGACCAGTCTATTGTCGATGGAGGTTCTACCAGCAACCCAGTTGTTATGCTCGCATCAAAGCAACAGGGCGGCTCCGACGGCGCCACCAAGAAGAGGGTCCACTGGATCAAGCAGCCCACCCAGCCCATGACCGCTGATAGCAACGCGTCTGACTCTGCCTACTGCAGTGGCTATCCTTCCGACATTTCGTACAAGTCTGCCGGTTCTCGACGCTCCCGTCTTGATCCACGCCACGTCAGCAACGGCAGTCCTCCTATTCAGGGTGACGAGGGCTCGAAGGGAGACCTGAAACAGGGTAATTCAAAGCAGGCCTCTTTCCAAAGACCTGAGAGCCGCGGCAAGGGCAGATACTTGCCCGTCCACGAGACCTTCGGCGTACCTGCTCACGAGGTCGATGCCGATGCGGCCTCGTATCGGCGTGATTCCACGCAGTCCAGCCACTCGATTCCGCCAAGCCCTCAAGAGTCCTTCGAGCCTGTGAACACTTGTTCCAAGATTTTCACTGGTCAGAATGGCTATGAGAGTCCCGTCACACCTTGGGTTGAATCCCCGGAGATTTCCAACTTCTCCCGCCCCTACCTCAGCCCTCCCAAGCAACACACGCAGGTCTCCCCTAACTTCTCTCGTCCTTTCTTAAGCCCACCTAAGCAGCATGCCACGGCCCCTCAAAATTTTGATCCAGACTTTGGCACAAGCTTTGGTACCCGCACAGGCTTCATGCCAGAGTCTAACCCATACGAGTCCGCCGCTCACTTCAGCGACTGGACCCAGGGCCGCAACCATTCTGGGCATGACGCCCCTGGTGAGGCTCGCGCTTCCATCCCACACGAGCGTTATGGCCCCAGTGTCCAACGCGGCGACTGCCCTCCTGCCGGCTGTCCCATCTACAACGACTATGGTACCTATACCGGATGCTTTGGCGGTGCCTATGCAGAGGAAGATTATGGCGGTACATATTCCAGCTTCTACGGCGACAACGCCACCTTCCCGTCCTCCAACGGTCACACCCCGTTCGACTTCAGCGGTTTCGGTGGGACCAGTTCCTCCAACGCAAACCGTGGTGATGGCAGCGCTCCTGAAGGCGAGAAGTTTGTGCGCAGCAAGAAGAAGACCAACCAGAGCACCCCTCGTCAGCAGTCGTATCACCTGTACGATGATGGTGAAGACGATGGAAGTGCAGCTTACCCTGGGACCTACAAGTGGCGCAAAGATGGTCGCACTACCGTTCACCGCTCTGGCGGTGGTAAGGTGCCCAATGAAGGAAATACTGTGAAGATTTTGAGCATCCGCGAGATAAACAGTGATGAGGAGCTGGCTATTCACGAAGGTAAGTTATAACATGATACTTACTCCATGACTACCACGTGCGTGATTTGAGAGCGCTAATCAAGAAGCAGACTATGACGAGGCCTCTGAGCTCGATACTGTCATCGGTGACAACTCGATCAACGACATGAAGTCAATTTGTGCAGCTTAAAGTTGCTGGGCAGCCTCTGGGTATCCCAGTGGGCTGACGAGCTCCATTTGTGCCTATGTGGCGTGGGTGACCTTACTCTCTTGCCCGAGAGACGACTAAACTAACATTTCGATACAGTTGTAAGACCGACCAAACGTCGGTTGTTTCCCCGAGACTTGCTCGCAAGTCCCTACTTCCGTTTTCTTGTCTACGCGCCACGGCACCTTTACGATTCCGCTGCTTGTCATTTACGACATGGCCACGACTCTACTGCTTTGAAATAATACGATTGCGAACACTAATTGCGTTACACAAGCGACGCTGTCATAAAACGACTCTTACTCTTCTATGTTCTTACTGTACAATATTTCTCACGGAACGACTAGACGTTTTTGCTTTTCCACTGCAACGATAAAGTATTGTGGTTTGCAAGGCGGGATCATTATGCCCTGGTAATATCTTTCTTTTCTTTTTCTTTCAGCCAAAGCTTCGTTGGCTTTCTGCTATGACAACGAACAAAGGCTCAAACACAAGAGGGTGAACATGATGGATGACTTATGAGCAAGGAAGGGATTGGACAAGCGGTCCTGGTGACTGTTCAGGGTAGTGAGAAAGGATAGTTCATGAGTTCGCCATAAATGGCTTTTCTTCCATTTTTTCTGGTTTTCAATGTGGTCTCTGAGAGTTGATTTGTCTGAATATGGCTGTTTGCCATTTGGCACAGCTGGGGATAATCGTCGTATGTCCTGTTAGTCAACTAATCAAACAAATGTCAATGTTCCAGATAACGACGAGCGAAGATGAGCGAAGACAAACGACGAGTGATCTTTTCCCTTTGCCAAGCTGCCAGCAGGTACTTCGAGGTTGCTCCCCGAGGTTGCTTGTGCTTGGGGTACACAACCAATATATGGAAATACATCTTGCAGTGCCAATAAACATAGTGGTATCATTGATCCGAGTGCTACTACTTTCTCGTTTCAACAGTCCTCACGGAAGCTGTTCTATTCATCAGCATCAACATCCATTGCCTGCTGAGTTTCAGCCTTTTCACCCTCGTCTGTCTTCTTTGACTTCCGTTTCCTTTTCTTTTTCGCCGGTTGTTCTTCCGAAGGCTGCTCCACCGTTGCCTCCTCTTTTGGTCGCGCAGGCTTTTGTTCCTGTGGCTGCTTTTTGGGCTTTTTAACTGCCAATGGGTTGGGGCCCTTCTCGCCCTTCCTCTTCTTTTTCTTCTTCTTCTCTGGCTCTGGCTTCTTCTCCACGCCCTCCTCCTCATCACTGCCCTCGCTGTCATCGTCGTCGCGTTTGCGCTTCTCGCCAGCCTTTGTAGCAGGATCCTTCAGCTCTGCACGGAACTTGGAGCGCTCGCCCTTCTGGACTACCTTCGCGGTGGCATGTGCCATGGGCTCGAGCTGATCCCAATTTGCCGTTAGCAATCGCGCAAAATCGAGTCTCCCAGAATAAGGAGGAGTAAGAGAGGGTGTACGACTTACAATCATGACGCTTCTCGAGATATACACCAATGGCACACCTGCAATCCGTCGAAACTGAGCCCTCACCTCCTGTTCCTGGCTGGCGACGACATAGCGATGCTTGTTCGTCGGTCCAACCACACTCGCAAGGCACTCGGCTGTGCTCAGCGGCTCTGGATACTGCTCCGGGTGATGACCGCAACGCCGCCGCTCGAAGCCCTTGGCTTTGTCGATGATCTTTTCCAACGAGCCGTCTTTGTTTTGCGCGTACAGGTGGCGCATACTGCACTGTGTGACAAGAATCTTGACCTCTCCATGCAATGTATTCGATAGGTACTGGGGTAGGTCTATGGCGAAGCGGTGCGCGTCTTTGATGAGGTCGGCGTCGACGAGGACTTGCCATGGTTCGCGAAAATTGAAGGCCAGGGCGTATTGCTTCAGGAGCTTGCGGTAGGCTTTGGAGCGTTTGCCGCGCATGGCTGTGGTAGTGCCTCTTGACGAGGGCTGAGGAAGGTGAGAAAATGTATCGGTATGGGTGTCTCTCTTGGATACGTCTCAGTCGTGCTACGAAGGGGGAGAATGGGTGTCTGTGTGTGGTGCGTTTGTGAGGACGGTTGCAAGTCAGGATTCGCATTGCCTTTGATGAGCCGCCCAACTTTTTTGGTGTTATCGATTATCGATTATCAGCGGGAAGCCCCGCAGGTGCAGCGATCAAGCATCGAATTGCAGGGTCAGGCTGTCAGGGTGCAGGGGCTTTAGAGGACCCTGGCGGTCCTGGCTGCATGCCTCAATTTAGAATGCTACCGACTTTGGAGACCCCACGATGCTAGACTCATGGACGAAGCCTTTCCCTGGCCCGTTCCCAGCAAAGCAATTGGACAGATTTGCTGATCAACGATGATGTCTACGATTGAAGTGAATGATATTGTGGACTTCGTATTCGTCCGACCTGGCCCAAGCGCACTCCGCCGCCCCAGATTCTCCTAACCATGCCGACATCATGATCATCAGTCATTATTTCGCATGCAACGCGCTGCTACCACACTGATATCATCTAGCTTGCCTAAAGAAGTTCATGTCAGTTGCTGCGCCTCGTATCCACTGGGAGAAATCGAACCTACCCCCTTCACTTGGTAAGCCCTCCTCAATCGCATGCTCCATAAACGGGCTCTCCGCGAATGGGTCCATAGCGATCACCTTCGCAGCGAGCATCAGCTCCTGCGCCACGAACGCCATGGGTCCGCTATCCTCGGTATCGTCAGGCCACCTAGCTATAGTCGTGACCTTTCCAGACTCCCATTTCTTGAGGCTGTTGCTCACGTTCTCCACAATCTCATGTGACCACAAATTGTCGATCACCCCGTCCGACATGGCCAGTACCACGTCCCCTTCCTTAATCGGCACCTTGTCTAGCACTGCATTATTCGTCGGCGTATCTGGGCTATTAGTACCCAGCTGCCGTGGGCAGTCAAACCAGTGCCACTGCTCCGTAGTCTTGAATACTAGCTCATTCGAGCTCGGCCGTATCACCATCACCTGCGAGTCGCCCAGGTTCGTGATGTATAATATCGGCGACATCCCGTCTTTCTCGGTTTCAGCCCCATTACTTGTAGGTGCTTCGTAGAACAGCTGTGCGCCGGTCGCAGTGGTCGTTCCCTGCCAGTCAGGTGCTCCCGTAGCTTCCTGTGTCTGCTCGTACGCGCGTTGGAGGTAGGCAATCGGGTCGGGTCGGTACTGCTCGTCTGCGGCGCGTATTCGCCCGGCGTCTTCGCTCATAGCGGTAGCCCAAAAGTGTAGGATGAGGCGTGCCCATAGGCTATAGCAAGAATACATCGTAAGCCCTCAACCTAGCTTCCAGCTTGCAAAGTAACAGAATCTATCCCGAACGTACCCAGCATGGCCCCTGGGCCTAGCACTCCAGGCACCCACTCCATCATTCGCCCCAATAAAGTATTCGCTGGCAAAAGCAGCATCGTCTCCGTTCGTCCATCCCTTGATCAACTCCCCGTTAACCTTGGGGCGCCTGTCGCGACTGCGGTGGTGTGTGCTTAGTGGATCGCTGAAGGAGCCCGAGGGGGGCGAGAGGAAGGGCGGAGGGAAGGGTCGCGGCTGGCGCTTGGCGAAGAGTGAAATGCCCGTCTCAAACTTATAGGGGAGCTTGGACAGGGCGGGAATTGTGCGGTCTTTGGCTTGTTGACTAGGTTTCCGGTCGTGGTTTTGGCCGTTGTCTATTAGTGAGCTGTCGGCTCCGCTGCTGTCGGTTCGTGCTTCAGATACTAGGGGATCTGTGCTTTGAGCGACATTGGCGGAGGTTGCGAGGGCCCTCACCCGGTCATGACGGGGTGCGAGGAGCCATGCCTGCGTCGAGAAAGGCGGACTATAGCAGAGCAGTGTCTGCCGGAACTGGTAGGGGATGGAGGCCTGGGTTGGGAGAGGTAACCTCCGCATTCCAGCGATGAGGCGCACGTTGGGGACGGTAGTACTTTGTGGTGCAGAAAACGTGCTCGTATACTCTCCTGTGTTGTTGGACTTGTTCTGATGACCGGCTTTGTTGAACGAAAGTGGCTGCTAGGGATGCGATACGGAAGGCCGATAAAGATTGTCGGGGATCTCAGAATGCTTGTACGCAATCTAGACAGGGTCTGCGCCGATCACCAAGGTTTCATTGGATTTTCTAGAAGAACACTACCGAGAAGTTAACCACCAAAAGAGAAAGCCAAACCGAGCAGCTAAAGTAAGCAAGATGCACACAACGTACACAGTACGTTGTAGATATCGAGACTCCACTTTTTGGCCGTTTTTCTTGCACATATTGCCTTGCCCTGTCGCCGATTGTCGGAAGTGATTGCATGATATGTGATCCACATCCGTTGCGGACCTATACTCGGACAACTCACCGTTTCTCAACAGCCTCGCCTTCAAGAGAGATGCGCACACGACAATGCTCCAGACAGGATCTGCTGCCTGCTGACCGAGGTTTCACGCACTAGCTTGAGTTACGCGCCCATGGACTGCCTAATTTTAATGATAGTTGCCTGTGCTTAAGTATTTTCCAATCCATCTTTTTGATCTAGTGTACTGGCAGACTGGCAGATTGGCTAGGTGCCTACGCAGGTACGTCTGCACTTTCGTTGCCAGTTTACCGTGCCTCGTACTCGGGATCACGGGTTGGAAAGGAGCGGGAAGAATCCAAGATAAGAAAAGAGGAAGAAAAAAAAAATCTCCAAATCAAAATCTTCTGGCCTGCTTCTTGCAAGTTGAGCGCAATCCATAGCGAATCAATCCTCGAGCCGCCAGCCCTGAGCATCGGGCGTCTAACGAGGATCAGCTCACAGGACAGGGATATCGAATGTTGGGATGGCATAAGGCTGAAGCTGAGGCTGAAGCAACAACGACTTCAGGAGAGATGCGGAAGATTTTTTTCTTTGTTGAAAATTGGCATGCCAGTACTATAAGTGGGTCAGTATGGTGTACTGTGCATGTACATAGTATAATAGTAAAAAAGGTCCAGGATGTATCTCCCCAAATGGTAGCAGTACAGCCAGTCGTTTGCTCTGCTCAACGTGTCATGTCAAGAAACATAGACAGCCGTCTATTTGCACAAAGTTCCTTTGGGCACTATTTGGCCGGACATTTTCTACGGTATGCCAGGGATTGGTTCACTGGCCTCCAAAGAGAGCCCATGTCGTTGCCACTGCCAGACAGCTACAGCCTAGGGGATGAAACGAAACACACGCACCACCTACCTACACGCGACGCGTTGTGTAAGCGCATCCCATCTAAATCCCCGGCAATACGATCGTCACGAAAGCACAGTGACGCAATTTCCCGTGCGCACACAAAGGCTGGTGCTTATTTTGTCTGAGATTGTACGATGCCGGATCAATGTAGTGAATACGCACTTGTTCTAAAAAAGTTCTGTCGCCCACACTTGTCTTACAGGTCAAAAGCGCAGCCTCACAGACCGTCTGAACTGTCGGAACAAAGCTTGATTCCACACCGCAGAGTCAGTCGACCCGGCAGCTCGGGCGTCCCCTGCCGGGAACCGAGTAAGTCTCCGGGGCCGGGTGTCATTGAAGCATTGTAAGACGTCGGCTGCCCTTTGCTGAACGAGTATGACAGGTTTGCAGGTATTCACTGGTGCCCATTCCCGCGCGAGATACGGGCCACGCGTCACTGTGCGAGACATGGAAGGCCAGGCCAAACTCTGTCTCAGTTCATCTCAGGTCAATCTCGTCTCTACTGAAGCAGGAATCAATCCATTCAAGACGGTTTCGGTCGAAGCACCCTGGGAGTCTGGGCGGCCCGCAAAGTAGAAAGGATGCCCAGATTACAATTTGCGAGGTGCTGACTTTTGCTGGCCCACGCACCTGGACTTACCGGATCCACGTTGGACCGCATTTGGTGCTGAGGTGTATTCCGTATACTTTCAGTACATAGCCACGTTTTTCCGGGTAAAAGGCATCTCGTCCTGTCACGGGGCCGGAAAGACCAGGAGGCCGTCAATGCAGAATTTTATAATTGAGGTCACTATAGGTCCCCCAAGCTGGGATCTTCGTCGACGATGTGTCTTGCCTAAAGAATGAGGCCGCAATACATAGTAAGTGAAGGCGGATGTCACAGGCTGTGGTCTTCTCTACTCGGTCCGGGACGTAAAGGACATTGATCCGGGACTCGCTGCCAGACTCTGAAAACCGTTGTCAGAAAGCGTTTCAGATGTGTGCGTGAACTGGAAGATCCACCGCTCGGAGAAAAAAGCATTTTCCCATAGTTCACCCAGGGCGCCGTCGGCATTCGGACGGTGAGATGAACAATGACACAGACGACAGAACGTTGCAGACCCGTCAATCCGCTAGCGAACAGACTTCTTTCAGTGTCAACCAATCGCATATCCCTGTCTGACATGCAGCATTTTCCGGGGGCTTTTAGTGGATCTTGACAGGGAGGCATCTCAGGGAGCGCCCGCCCTGCTGCCTTGCACCATGAGGAACAAAGACCATTCATTCAGTGCCAATGTGACTTGAGCTTACCATTGTGACATCGGATACGACTTGTAACCAGGTTGGGCAGAAGGAGAGCAGTGTGAGCGCATTGAAAGATTCCCACAAGATCCACGAGGCAGTCAGTCCTGTGACAGATCCGAGTATTTGCTGAGCGTGGAGGTCAGTCGGACGGGTCCGGCGGGTCCGGAGGCATTCGGTGTAGGGTTGACCAAATACGCCAAGATTCATACCGAAAACGACGACGTATCCCGGCCAGCTTTTGCAAGACAAGACAATGGGAGAGGCCGGTGGTGGTCAGAGGCATGACGCAGCCAAATCCTGCTCAGCTTTCAAATACGGATTTCTCTGTACGAAACGGGTAAGTTCATGGCCAAGCCATGCAAGCAGGCAGCCCGGGCGCCATACCGTAAATAGGTTGAGGCACGCGGCGCGCGCGTTCACGCTGGTGTCAGCCCTCACATGCACCTCGCATCTGGATTTTGAAGCCGTTCAGTTGGAGGAGAAGCAGTCCATTATAGACCGCAAAGTGAGAAGTTCCAGCTGCCCTATCTCCGTGGAGCTTTCCATACCTTTCTGTCTGTCATGAAATCCAGGGTCCTAGATCCGTAAAGTGGATACGGAGTACGCCGCACTCGCAATGTTACATGGTACAAGTACTATTGGGCCCATGCAGGTTGTCGTCTGTACCGTACCTGCAGGTACTCACATATATTCCGTTGGTATGTACCTACGCAACACCATCGCAGGCCAGCCAGGCAGGCCAGGCCGCTGCGGTTAGCCAACCCCCTTCCGCCACTGAGAGACGCTGGGTAGTCCCGAGGTGCAGGTAGGGGCAGTCGGGTCGGCGCTTCTCGCAACAACGTGCCACTAAGGCGATCAGATGGTCTTTGACAGGCCGAGACACACACACACACACGAGTGTCCCCAGCCCATTCCATCACGTCGCCGCCACATCCGGGCAATACAGCAAGCGTTGGCACCAAGCTTCCAAGCTGAGCGGCTTACAAGTGGTGAAGTCATCGGCCGTATTGCCGGAGAACGAGCTACCATGTAACATGAATGTGCTGGGCACACAGGCAGGCACATTTATCCCGAATCAATTAACATGTTAACCATATTGTGCATGGTGCCAAGGCGTAACTTTTCCGTCGGTGATATATGTAGGGGATGTACATATCTAACCGAGCGGTACTTAGGTGTAGTACTGTCTCCAACGTGATCTGAGAGAGTGAGACATCAAGACCAGGCCGCCGAGCCAGGACAGCCAAGAATTACATTGTATCTAATAGCAAACTGTAAACTTTTCATGCCAAGCTCGAGGCATATAGAAGTCGGGAATATATGGAGTTACGGGCACGCCACTCATGGCTTCCAGGTAATGAATGACCTGCACGACCTCGTTCGTTGGCTACAAGGATGCCATTTTTGTTTGGTGACAAGAAGGCGGGCTTTTATAGTCCCATTGCTCAGCCCACTCCTCATTGTCCTTGTGGGCTAGGTCTTTCTTTTGAGTTTTTTCCTCTTCTGCGGAATATCCGTACTTTTTGACTTAGTCAAGATTTCACAGGCTTGCCATTTTAGTCTTGGCGCTTAAAGCGACTGCTTGACTCGGCTCCGAACAGCTTGCACCTGCCTGCTAGAAGATGCGAATTCTCATTCGCACATGGGACTTGAGCAACCTCTTTTCTTCGCAGTGTTTGTACCGGGGAAAAAGGTTTTAGGCATAACCAATTCTAGGTTTAAACGCTTGCCGAGCCGGAAGGTCTGAAAAGATTGAAACTGTCCCAGAAGACGATCACTGATCTTTCCGTCTTTCGGGCCAGCCGGCACGTCCGCCCCCAGATGCGGATTACTATTGACCATTGCGTACCACTCAGCTCTACCCTTGCTCTATCTTGTTCCATTTGTGCCGGCGACGGGGGCAGTTGGTTTGGCACAGCCGTCTGGGGCTGCATGGGCGCTCAGCAGTAACTAGCATCCAAACGACGAGCATCCACGCCCAATCTCAGCATTAGCACCCACCAACAACGACTTGACACCAAGACCACCTCTGGCTACCAGCCACCGCAAGCTTTCAGCTCTCCCATCCACTTCTGGGCCTGCAACAGCGCAAACAGGTCTGACGCTGTAGATGGGGCCACAAAAGCAGTAGGGTAGCTTGCCGCATACGTCAGGCCTTTTAGCTGGACATCCTTGTGCGGATCTTCACCATTGATCTCACCTGTGCAACAAGTTCAACCATTGCGACGCTCGCTCAAAACACCGAACCACCACCTTTCCACTTCACTCTACCTTGGTTCAACCTTGTTGCCTTACCAGCAAAACGGAGACGGCGACGTCGACGACGACGACGACGACGAATACTACTACTAACTATAGTCGCGACCCACCGTCGAGCCTTGCGCAGCCGACTTGTTGCGTCCTCCTGTGGAATGCACAGTCGCCTGACCGACTCGAGTCTAGTGAGCAGACACAGTCGCATCCGACCTAATCCACCAGACGAGCAGGCAGTACACGGAACCGCAGGACGCGTACGACTTCTTGTTCGTTTGCAGCTCGTTGCGTTCAACTCACCCTTTTAACCACAGCAGCGCCGGCGCATTTCTCTGAATCCTTCTGATTCTTTGGCTTTCGGACCTGTCGCCCGTGGAGTGGGTTGGACCTGTTGTGTGGGTGAGTTGTCTTTGTGTTGTACGGATCGTCGTCTTACAGCAGCACTTGGTGCAGCCAGCCAACGCCTCTTCCATTTCCGTGGTGGGCCAGCCAAAATCCACGGCAGCACAGCATAGCCCGCCTATTGACGTATTGATCGTCCCTGGCGCAGCCAAGACCCTTTCCAGACAGAGACAGTCTAATATTCAATGCGCCTGGACGGGAGAAACGGCTGACACCATTCTTCGTCCTCAGACTAAGGGGAAGTGTGCTGGTAAAGAAGGGCGACGCCGCGCAACCGCAATAAAGGGATCCTGCTAGGAGAATTAAAATGGGTCGAAGTCGAGGTATGCGTTCCCCCATTAGCTTCCTTTTACTATGGTTCTCCCCCTTACGATCGCCTCATTTCATTTTTTGTTGTTTTCTTTACACTTTTCTTCTTCTTCGGTCTTGCAGCTTGCAGCCGATCGACCGTGCTCAGTTGAGAATCTTTGCAATTTGACCCCCCTCCCTGGGCACATCCTCGGTGTGCTACTGTACGGAATTACCTCCCTTTTCCGGGATCCTTCCGGTCACTCTATTCATCCTCCACAGTCATCTTACGGTCTCAACCCCCCCTGTCCGACTTTGAGCGACCGCGATTCCTTCGTCACCCTAGCTGACGCTGACGACGTGCGAATAATCTCCAGTCCTCTCGTTTATGTCCCAGCTTTCTGGGCATAGCAAAGACTCGCCCGGCTCATCGCCTCCTCACGATAATCCGTTCCAAGCGCCTGCACAACGCAACATCACCCCTATATCCGTCCAGACGTCAGTGCCTCCGATCCATCACTTTGGCTCTGATTCGCCGATAGACACCCCTATCGCCAACAGCCCCATCGACATCACCAAAGGTCGAAATCGAAGCAACTCTGGCCGCCCGCTGTCCATAGTGCAGACCTTCCAGCCGCCCGTCATGGATGTTGGTGACGACACTATTCCGGAGCTGCAGCCCATCTTCACCTTTCTCAACAGCCACTCCAACAAACTCTATCAGGAGGGGTACTTCCTCAAGCTTGACGATCAAAATACACGTATGTGCATTTGAACAGAAACTCGTCGCCCGGACTGATCTAACTGTTGTACCACAGATGGCCGACCCAACCCAGACAGAACTTGGACCGAGTGCTTTGCCCAACTTGTGGGCACAGTTTTGTCGCTATGGGATGCCGCAGAGCTAGATGCAGCAGGCGAGGACGGAGAAGTGCTGCCAAAATTCATCAACTTGACGGATGCCTCGATCAAGATGGTAATTAAAATCCCGAACGAAAAGAAGCACGAGGTGGCGCACTGGTGGTAGCTGACATGCCCTGCAGATTGAATCATTGCCGACTAGGTCCAACGATGAGCAACCATTGCAGAACATCCTCAGCATATCGACGGCGGGCAGGAATAGATATCTCTTGCATTTCAACTCACATCATTCCCTCCTCCAATGGACCGCCGGCATTCGGTTATCCATGTTCGAGCACTCCACACTGCAAGAGGCGTATACGGGTGCGCTGATAGCCGGCAAGGGCAAGACCGTAAACAACATTAATGTCATCATGGACAGGGCCAAATTCAAGACAGAAGCGTGGGTCAGGGTGCGTTTCGGAGCTGGTGTCCCATGGCGTCGCTGCTGGTGCGTCATCACGCCACCAGATGAGAAAGAATACCAGAAGCTGCAGAAGGAGCTGAGAAAGAAGTCGCCCTATGATCACTCGAAGCCACCGCTACTCAAGGGCGACATCAAGTTCTACGACACGAAGAAGGACGGGAAAAAGCAGAAGAAAGCCAAGCCCATCGCCTCCATAACCGACGCATACTCGTGCTACGCCATTTACCCACAAGCAAAGTCTTTGATTGACGCCTCGACATTGATCAAAATAGAAGGAAACATCACCATCCATTCCGACCCACCTTCATCCACCGAAGGCTTCATCTTTATTATGCCCGAGGTGCCTCCAGCTGTTACCGGATTCGAGATGCTATTGCGCTTCCTCTTTCCCACCTGGGATACTTTTGGCTTGTACGGCCGACCTGGGCGACTTGTTGCAAGTGTATTGGACTCGAGGTCGCTCATGTTTGCCATGCCCAAGCACAGAAGATACGGATATCTGGAAATCCTCGATGTAACCACTCTGATCCTCGCCGAGGGAAGCTCCTCCTGGGCCGAAAGAGATTGGAAAAAGAAGTTGAAGGAGTTGACTGGACAGAGAATGAATGCTACGGAGGACAAGCCCATGACACAAGGACGCAGTGAAAGCCGCAGAAGCAAACGCATTAGCATCGGGCCTTCGCCGCCCAATGGCGGTACTAGGGCGCGCGTGGGCTTCACAGAAGCGCCACCCGCCACACGCACCTCTCGCTCATTTTCACTGGGAACGCCTGGGCCCCGAACGGACTCTGCTCCTCCAGGTGACAGAATACGCCCTGCCATGGCTGATGTTAAGGGTCACCAGCGTAATAGCTCAGACATTGGAGCTCGGCCAAACGGCTTAGATGGCTTTGCGCCACACCTGAACGATGAGCGAAATGCAGGCGCCATGCCATCCAGAGGCCAGACACCTGTTAGATTCGCGAACGATCTCGCCTCGACACCTGAGAGAGTCAGTTCAGAAGATGACTATTCGGCATCAACACCGCCGATCCAGGAACTGCAGGACATCAACAGATTGCAAAGTCCAGAGCCGGTGCAAGCACCTCCAGCTTTTGCACATGCTCGGACGGCGCGTCCTCAGCGTCCTGAGAGGGCTTACCACTCCCCCGAACTTCGGAGGGCTACCAGCCGTCTATCCATGGCGACTCTACAACAGCTCGGCATGGCCCTAGACACTAACACTGACCCAGCCTTGATGGAAGGAAATGCTGAGAGACATAGTGGAGAGGACAGCACTAATTCCACATCGGGTCAAACAGACCCTCGGGATCAAGCGGTACATACCAACGCCAACGCATATCCGCTGGGAATCTCTGCTAATGTGAATGGATCGCGTCAAGCTTTGACACCTGCCAATAACACGGCGCCTCCTCGCTCTCCAGGGTTGCCACCTCCCCAGATGAGTCTCGAGCAAAAGAGGTCGGTATCACCTATGAATCAGCCCCAAGGGCAGCATGGCCCTCATCAAGGTGAGGGACGGCGCCCTCCAGTCACGAGTCCTTATCCGCCAGGGGGCCCACAGGGCGGTAGGGGCCAATATCCTCCTGGTGGTCCAGTGGCCTATGGTGGTCGTGGTGGTGCGCCCACCCCTCCGCCCCACGGTCCTCAAGGGTCCCGAGGGCCTCCGCCTCCAGGTTACGGCCGTGGTCGCGGCGCGCCACCGCCAGGGCCATATGGCGAGGAGCGACGTCCGTCCCCAGGCCCGATGGGGCCGCCAAATTCTTACCAGCCTTATCAGGGAGCTGGAAACAACGGGCCGCCTCCCAACTCTCGCAAGACTCCTCCCCCTGGAGTACAGCGGAAGGCTGTACCCACATTACAGACACGATCACCGTCAATTCAAAGAAAGCCTTTGCCTCAGCGTAATGACAGTCTCCAGTCGCCGACGAGTTCGACAGGCAGCGGACCAACGCCGGGTAATCATCGTGATCCTATTCAGGACGAAGCTGCTTTTCAGTTGATTGACTCGCCAGAGATGCAAAGACCGCATGATTACTACGATCAACAACGGCAAAGGCAGCGTCAGATGACTATGAGGAGTGAGGCCAGCAGCAATTATGACGATGCTTCCACAGCTAGCCCGGACTATGCTAGCACGAGGAAGTCCAGCGAGACTCAAGAGTCAATGGAGCGGCCACGTGCTGGAGTGTTGAAGACTGTGGGCGACAAGGCTGAATCCGACGCAGGGTCCCATATTGAGATGCCTAACATGGACTTTGGTCCGACACTCAACCTAGCACATCCACGGAACCAGGGCCGCGGGCCCTGGGCACCGCCCAATCCACCAGCGACACAACCACTGAGACCTTATTCTCCGGGAGGTGCACGCAAACCCACAGTCATGACTCCCAGCGCGAACATCACTCCTAGTGCAGGTGAAATTGGCCATTACCGATCGGATTCTGAGGATACTCTGAAGCGCCGTAGTATCGCTTGGCAACCCGGCGTTGCCATCGGCGGTGGAGGTCAAGGTGCTTTGACACCCGAGGAGTTTGTGCAACAAAGAGCTGCTGCTGCTTCAAATCAACCGTATGCGCACAGACGGACTCCTTCTGGCAACGCGCTTGCTCAAACAGGCTCGCCGAATTTGAAGCGGTCCGGAAGTCAGGACTATTTGACCAGGAGGCATTCGAGGGCGACCAGTGCAGATCTGCTACAGCGTCGCAACTCCCAGGACTCAACCTATTTATTGGGTGCTAGTGGCACTGGAGCAGTAAGCTCTACACTGTCTGCCCGCGAGCAAGAACAAGTTGCACGAGCTACCGGGACGCCTTTGATCGGGTTGGCAACTAGCAATGGGGCTGCACCTCAGGGTCAGGGGCCTGGCTTGGTTGGAGCGATCGAAGCCCGTGAGAGAGAAAAGGCTCAGATGAAGGGGTACAACTCTCAGTCTGTCCAGCACGCTATCAATCAGAGGCAGCAACAACAACAATATGCACAACAGCAGCAACAATACGCTCAGCAACAAATGTACGGAGCTGCCTCAAACATGAGCGTAGGAAATCTCAACCACATGGGTATGGGTCCGCCAGCGCCGTCAACTTATGGTGGAAGTGTGGGTATGCAGAGCATGGGTATGCAGGGCATGGCTATGGGCCGAGGTAATGGCTTTCCTTCTCCTGGCCCACCTCGCTCCGCGACGCTTTCTCCTCCTCCCGTGGGGTTGCCCGGCGGAATGGGACCCATTAACCCCATGGGCCCTCGAGCACAGAGCCCTGGCCCCAGGTTCATGAGCCCTCCTCCGATGCACGGGGGTGGTCAATATGCTCCTCAGAGCCCGGGCTTCGGTCAGCCCAGCCCCGGCTTTGGCGGGCCCAGTCCTGGCTACGGGCACCCAAGTCCTGGCTATGGTCAGCCCATGAGACAGCAGAGCCCGGGTCCCGGAGCACCGATGCGGGTGAACAGCCCGGGTCCTGGCGCTGGCCCAATGAGGATGGCATCTCCAGGCCCAGGAGTTGGTCCCATGAGAATGGCGTCTCCCGGCCCTGGAATGGGACAGATGAGAATGGCGTCTCCAGGTCCCGGTCGTATGGCTTCTCCAGGCCCTGGTCAAGGCTTCAATAGACAGGTCCAGGTACCGCCACCAGGCCAATATGCGATGCAGCCTGGTAATCCTGGCACGCCACGAGGACCCATGCCACACTACCAGGGTCAGGCTTTCTAATGGAAGATGCGGGCTGGCGCTTCGTTTGCGATGCGAAAGAGGAATCAGTTGAGCATAGGATCAAGCAATTGATTTGACTGGACGTTTTGGAAAAAGGAAAAGAAAAAATTGATGTGATTAGTGCGCGTATGGGCATACCCTCGCCTTTTCTTTTTTTGGAAAGGTGTCTTCTTTGTCAGAAAGCATTTAGCATAGCATGCATGGCTCGGAGCGGCTTCGATACTCGATCAATCTTACCTCTCTCCCGTTTACCGAATGGTTTGGGGTTTATGTCCTATCTATCGCTTTCTGTTGCTGGAGCTGGAGACGTGGAATGAGATGAGAATGTGAATGAGCTAATCAGGCCCACTTGGACTTTTTTCCCCTCGACCAGCATAGTATGTCCACTCGCAAGGCGATGGTCGAGAACAGCTCTGCGCAAGAGCCCGGCCACGCCCAGAAACAGCGCTTGAGATGTGTATAAAACGTGCCGTTGTAGTTGGGAGCAATATAACCAATCATGGTCCATAGGTGGCAACGGTGGTAGTAGAACACCCTGTACGATATTACCTGCCTAAGTAGCTGAGTAGGTGGTTTTTGAACATCACCACTCGCACCGTCTCCAAAAGTATGCGGAGTCGCTCGTGATATACTCAGGGTTCCTTATTTGCTTGCCCTATTTTATTCCTTGCCAATGTTCGCCGCTGATACGCTCTTGTTCCGTATGAGACGGGTCCAAGGGTCGGTTCCTGCCACTCTCATAAACGCTACTTATCCCATGGGCGTTCCATTTTCTCTATCATCATTGATGTAGCGGTTTCTAAAAGGCCTGTTGCGGCCTTTTCCCGTCACCCTGAGATTTTAAGTCTGATGAAACAAGCATGGGCATTCAGCCACACACGGGGGGGGGGGGCAACCAATGGTGAGTGACAGTGATGTACCGCGATGCGGAGTCACCTTCTTGGGCCACTGGTGAGATAGTCTTGTGTCAAAGTGACAGCACTTTCTTGTCAGGCCAATGAGCCTCTGCATTTGACTGTCCATCATATAAGCCTACCTACCGGCATTAGCTGCCGCATGCTTACCTACCTTGGTAAGTAGTGGCATGATCCTATGAGCAGACCCCTCGGGTGTGGCGCCCTCGATGCTTCTTTGCTTCCAAGGTACCCAGGTAAGTACCGTGTGCAACTCAACGTCAATTCGGATATTGACAGCATGTCGCGCATCGAAAAGAAACAAGACATGTCAGTACGAAGGAGCGAAAGTAAAAAAAATAAAAAAAGAATGAAGCAGGTAATGAATATAGCTGCTTTGGCCAGTTGCCTCCCAGTCTCCGCCGCCAATCTCGCTCGAATCGGTCTATTTTGGCGCAAAGACTTGCAAGCCAAGGCGTCTGCAGAGCCAACACATCACCACTGGACGGACTACAACTCAGCTGTCGGGACTTTCAAGAGTCCGTCGACTGCAAGATTAAGCAGGCTGGAGAAAGAGAGAGACTGCCGTCGAAAAGTTCAAAGAGCGTTACTCGTGCTGGATGCACACAAGAATAGCCTAGTGTCTGTGCGCAAGAATAGGTCCGATTTCTTTCTAATTTTCTTTATTTTCGTTCTGTCGATTGACTCTCTTGATGACTTCCCTCAAAATGGATGGGACTAGTTGACGATATTCTGTGGCTTGCCCGGACATATATCATGTCACGCACACTACTGGACTATGGCGTCAACATTGGGGATCCGTCCTCTATCGCAGCTGTTCGTCTCATTTCTGAACATCCGATACCTGCGCCAGAGCTACCTGTTGCGGTCAGAAGTACGGAATAATAATGGTGAAGTGCCTTATCTGGGAGAACTTTGGAAGCAATCTTGTCCAACATCAAATCTGGCAGACCCTCACCGCTGGCCAATCACCCGCCCTCCCCAAACGGTGTGCTACAACTCGGACACTCCTGAATAATTTGTGTCCCGAAATCCGGCTCCGCTGCTCGTTAACTGTCCGGTGGTACCCTACTCCTACTCCTCGCCTCGCCTCGTACCAGAATCCAAAACAGTTGGCGGATTGTGTAAGACGAACACTGGCGGACTGGCAAAAAAAAAAAAAAAACGCAAGTGCGCCATGTGCTAGGCCAGGGGCGATGGAGGCGATTGGATGTAGTGTATGTTGTCCAATGATGTTGGGGCGAGGTGGTCTGTTGCAACACCGGAACTTACCCATAGTCTATTTCGGTGGTGTCGATGTGCTCCACAAGCAATCAACGTGTTGAGTTTTCTACATAGCTGTAAACCCAGTCCGCGCTGCCGGTTCGCCCGCCCGGGCCGTCAGTGGGCGACTTTGTGCGTGTCGATCATCTGCAACGGGCTCCACGTTGGCATTTTGTTGCCTTATTCCGAAACGCCTGTGCATCGGCGCAGACCAGCCTGTTCTTCCTCTGCTCATTTCGTCCAGCAGACTATCATACTAGGTATGTACGGAATACTGTACATACCTTGCTTGTGGCTTTGTCGTTGTGATCAACACGCAGCCAGGCAGTAATAAGATTTCGTATGTGTGTGCAAAGGGGATAGACTTGTAAGCCAACGAAGAGAAAAGAAAAAGAAGAAAAGAAAGAAAGCAAATAGAGATAGTAACTCACAGTACCAAGATACTTCTTTGTAAGGCGGTAGGCTCTTCCAGGGCGGGCCGGATCGTGTCAAAATGCAGTTTGCTTTTGTATTACTCGTACCAATGTTCGCCGCAACTTGAATTGACTTTTATCAATTTTGAGCATCATAGCCTCACCGTCATCATCACCGTCACCACAGAATCCGCCTTGCCACCAATCTCGGATTGCCCCCAATGTGCAGTTTCTATGGCGACCCCCCTTCCCCACGCGAGCGCGGCATGTCTTGGAAGTTCCGGTGGATCCACTGGGCAGGCGGCAACACAAGACAGGTAGAACAGGGCGGACAGGGCCCTCATGGGCTCTCGGACAGGCGCTCCCGGGATAGGAGGCCAAGAGAATCCTAGAGAATCCTACCTAGGTACAGAGGTACACTTGGTTGCAAGCCCTCTTCATCTTCCAAGGTCGTCTACGCCGGGACCACCACGTTTTAGATCCATCCTCCAATTCCTTCTCGAAGTCTTTGACTAGACCTTCGACGACACCCTTTTTCAACAGCTTACCTACACCTGCCCGCATCTTGTTGTCGCTCTTCTGCCTGTGCCACAGCTGCTTATCAGGTACCCGCCCACCAGTACTTCGACATCCGTGACGGGAACGCGTTACTATCAGGAGTCCGCCATCTTGCAACACCACCGGCCAGGGGCTCAGGAAGTCACCCACTCCGACGCACGATCCGCATACACACACCCTTCTCTCTTTTTCTCTCAAAAGAAACCCCGGGATGAGGTGAAGAGCTCCACTACAGCTTCAACGTCAGCAAGCGAGAGAACATCCCAGACTAGGACCGCTGCAGGAGAGTCTGGCAATATCTGCTGCCCTTCCGGCTCGCGGCCATAAGCGGTGGAACCACAGGCCTGACGAATTCAAGACTTGTCTGTCAGTTGCAGCTGATCCACCGAGAGCGCATTGTGTATCCTTGTCTTTTCAAACACAGACACCCCTCGCGCAGCTGCTTGCAGCAAAGCAGTCTTCATTTTTCGGCCATGAGATGAATACTCCAGCTCCGACGATGGCCGCCCCGGCTGTCCACCGCTCTCACTCCTCGCCCGATCTATTCCTAGACTCCACTCCGCTGACCAAGTCTTCGCCGAGTCTCAGCTCATCAATCGACCTCAACAGTGCTGCCCCCGTGGCCTCGCCGAGTGGCGCAGAAAATCCCGGCATCGCCAACGACTTTCCATCTTTCAATTTTGGCTTCGACTTGCCAACAAACACGCTCGAGTTGAAATTGCCAAAGGTCGAAGTCACGAATGAGGACCCGGCGAGTCTCCCGAAGCCACAGCTTCCCCCCGAGCCTATGTCGACTCCACAACGTCCTCTGAGCAAGAGCCGGTCCAAATCACTTGTCGGCCGGCCAAAGTCATGGCTGCCGAGCAGGACGACTGATGCTGGACAAAAGGACAAGGCTGCCGTGCTGAGGAAAGACAAGAAAACGGAGACAGACAAGAATGAATTGACTGTCTCGAAAGGGGAGGCTGCTCCCGAGCGACCAGATTATAGCACGAGAAATCGGTCACGCTCGTTCAAGTCGTCTTCATTTGCCGATTATGCCAAGAAGTCGTGGGGGTCGAGGTCACCATCTCCTAAGCGGGACACCGAAGCTGAGAGACTAGAGGCCTTGAAGGGACTTGAGGGTGGGCAGAAAGCGGACGTTGCCAAGAAAGAAACCTCCATGCTGTCACCACGCAAGCTCACAAGGAGAAAGAACACAGCGGACAGCGTTGGTGACAAGGAGAAGAATGCTACCGCTGAATCACCACCAAATGGGAAAAGTGGCACGAGCCGGGCCTTGAACAGGGCCAGCACCTACTTGGGCAAGATGAAGCAGCCGAAATCGACCACCCCAGGAACAGTGAAAGCCGGTGTCACCTTGACTGTGCCATCCCCAGCACCGTTACCGAAATGCGAGACCGTTTCGCCAGCAGCGTCAACCAAACCGGCATCTGAAAATGTTGATCACCGCCTCTCATCGCAGACGAATGCCTCTTCACACTCGGATTCAAACACCGGAGGGACAGTCAGTACAGGTGTAACGGAGCCATCGCAATGTTCGGAGACTGTGGCTGCACCAAAGGCGCAACCCCAGCGCGACCCCCTTTGGGGAACGTTCCGTAGACTGGACTCGGAATATGCCATTTTTCTCACCAAGACTACGACATCCCAAAGGATCCTCATCGCTAGAAATACGTTGATACCTTTCTTCCGAAATTCTGGTGCGCAATCCTCGGCAGACGGCAGCGCGCTTTCCTTTGAAAATGTCGATCGGCGGACCACGATCTTGCACAAGTGGTGGAACGGCCTCCTGGAATTGCTGGAAGGTACTGGGCCTAAAAAGGACACTGGACTCCCTGCGACCACTTTTGCAAGTATCCAGGCAAAGGATGCGTCTCATGGCTTGCAGCCTGTCTCAGGAGTCGACCGTCCAGGCCTCCTCGAACTCATCACAAATATCATGATGAGGCCAGAGTGGAGACTGTGCACTCCTTGCTTTCAGCCATTGAAACAGAGAAGTTCACACGAGGTCAGTCGGGGCCGTACCAAGGCCAGGGATTCAACAGACTTCATAGCTGAGTCTGCCGAGCACAATGTTAGGACCATGTTTGTCAACAACTTGCTCGCGCAGGTAGGAATCGTGGTCGAGAAAATGTCAAGCAGACATGCGCCTGCGTCACTGGTCACCTTCTGCGGCAAGGCTTGCGCGTACGCCTTCTTCTTTGTCCCGGGTATTGCTGAGGTCCTCGTTAGGCTCTGGGGTCTCACACCGGACTTACTGAGACGGGTTGCCGATGACTTCGGCTTGCCGAGAAGAAGCAAAGGCGACAGTGAGGATATCTTGTCCATGTTCCCACCAACGTTGTCGAGACTGGGCTGGACGTCAGTCAAAACGATGACGGATAACCTGCGGCTCACCACTAAACTGTCCCTTATCGCTGCCAAGATTCACTGGCATGGGCCCTGGGTCTCAAGATGGCGAGGTGCGGACTCCGACCTCTTCTTCATCTTCACCAAGTACTACTACATACTCATGGAGGAATTTATCCCTGCGGACATGGCTCTGACCAGCAAGGCCAAAGCGCCTGGTTTCGCGCTGATTCACGCTCAACTCCTAAGTGTGCTCGATTCCACAATTCACCACCGCCAGGCTGCTTTCGAGAGCATGATGGGACCGCAGATCATGGATCCAACCAATGGTGTCGATGCCATGGCTGCAGCCCTTGCCCAATTGCCTCCCAATAACCTCCTCAGGGGCATGGACGAGAACCGACTCATTGTTCTGTTGAAAGACATGCTAGCGAAGGGCTCTGTTGGTGGGCTAACAGAAACTGCGAGAGACACGTTTGCCACCTCTTTCATGTTGATACTGAAAGCCGCGACTAGAAAGACGCCTGCTTTCAAGCAGGCTTCTACTCTGGTCTTGATCGACTTTTTCTCCGAGGTGCTCCTAGTATTGGATACTTATACTGGTTATACTGATTCAGAGCGCAAATCAAAAAAGATGACTGACCATATGGACTGGGAATTCTGGCTGAATGTTTTTCACATAATTCTTTTCGATTCTAATAGCACCATGTCGGAAATTCGCATTTTGTCGTTGCTCTTCTCGGCTTGGGATATCATCACCGCCGATTCTGCGAGGAAGGAGAAATTTTGTGTTGACTGGCTTCTTTCGGAACCGGTTTTCGACAAGTTCTTCAACAACTATACCCCCATGGTTCGAGCTTATTTCATGCGCCTGCTGTGCTGGAGAGTATGTCGCGACCAGGGGAGCCCTAGCGAACTGGATATGTAAGTTTATGCCTTTAGACATAGACTCGCCATGGTATCTAGACCGCTGACGTGTGTACAGGAAAATTTTCTGCCTCGTTTCCGAAAGGCTCAAGCAAACATGGTCGCACTATCTTTGGGTGAAGCAGGCTGCTGATGCAGCCGGGAAGCTGCCCCCTTCGACGGCGCCGTGCCACCCTCAACCAGGTAAAAGATTCATGATCATCCGCACAGAGCAGCCTGCACCGCAGACTGGCTTGTTGCAGACAGGATTCGACAGCATCAACAGCACCTTTGGCTCGTATGAGACCAGCACTGTGCCTTCGGCGCCCGTAGAAAAAAGCGATAACGACACATCGACGTCGCAAACGGAACCGGCAACCAAGAAGAGGTGGTCAATGTTTGGCAAGCTGATGAGTTTGTCATCGAGTACCACGCCAGGGGGCTTTGGGCCGGATGGAGCCAAGCGAAATGGCTCGACAAAGGACGAGCTCGCGGAAGCACGACGAGCCACAGCAGCAGAAAGGTCTGGTCCCCCTCCCCCAGGCAAGGTTTCTCACAGCTCTACGGAGTCTGATGCCTCCTCGACTGGTTCCGTGCCGGTTTACGAAGCCACGCAATACGTTTTCAAGTTTACGCTTGGCTCGCTCCCGTGGAACCCCAACGCAGACATGACCGATGCAGCCTCGACCATGCTTTCAACTCTCCCTCGTGAGCGCCCCTTGGGTAGGCCACGCTTACCGGCCCCTGCGCAGGCCAGAGTAAGTGCGCGTGCTGCCTCGACATGCTCTGGAGTTGGGAAGCTTCCGTCTCCCTCCGCAGGTATGCCTTTTCCCGAGAGGATCTCCTCTGGCACGTCAGAGAGGGGCTTGGTCAGTGGAGCGCGCAACGCAGCGGCCTTCGAAGGAGCCGAGACCGACTCAGATCAGGAGACTCCCACGGGCAAGGAGTCGCAGAGCTCGGAATTGGTTTTCAATTTGCCCCAAATCACACGTGTAGCGAGTGTCGAATCGAAAATGGACACACCCATGGTGACGTCTCCATCCAACGACAGCACCATACGGCTCGAGGTCCTCCCTGGGCGAGGTTGGGAAGCTGACCACCAGATCGTACTGCCAGTCGAGCCTGTGGGTGTTTTCAAAGCGCGCGCCACATATTCGGGCCGCGCGCTGGCGGAGTGGGGTATTGTCGTGCACGAGTGCAACTCGTTCATTGATCGGCGGCGTGATGAGGGCGTGCCAGGGCTACGAGATGTTGAGGTGCCTAGTCTTGGCGTCGAGAACTTGCGTCGGATGGGCTAGAAGTCTGCCACGCAGGGAGCCTCTCGTCCTCTGTCTAGCTTGATGTTTCCGCTAGATGAGGATTGTGGGTACCACGACTTGAGAGACTTTGTGCAGAAACGTCCTGGTGGTGTGAGATTGGTGAGGAAGCGACAACAGGAGCTTACAGGACTGAGAAAGACTGCACTTGAGCTTTGGACGAAGGGCGGGATTCTCGAGCCTGAGTCCTTCTAGGTCTCGAGTGAGAGGGGTGGACAACAAGTGGACTTACGATGATGTTTCACTATTTGCATACGGGGGCGGCAAACTGTTTTATTCTTCTCTTCAAGCACCATGGATGCATCCCAGGATATCTTGCTCTTGCATGCATATTTTGTGTATTTCTGTCATTTTCTTTGATCGGACAGGATCGCATTGGTATCTCCTGTTACCATGCTGCCGACATATATTTTCCTCGCATCGTACGGCGCTCACAGGTTGGTCTTTCTGGGTTGGACACACATACATGGACGTGGGTACGGCATAGACGGATAACCAACATCGCGACAGCAATACCAACAATACATTTTTCCATCATGTACAAAGATGTGCGAGCGTCATATCGTCGTAAATACAAATTCTGTTTCTAGTATACTATACTAAACACACATGCAGTATATAGAATCCAGCCTTGTTACCTATCATCTACCTTTGCCCACCTCTATGCTGGCAGCGATAAGCGGCTAGCTGTTTCCGAGGACATCTAAGGTACCTTAGCAAGCCTGTGCGTAATCAGCCCGTGCTTTTCAGTACGCTTACGAAAATGGTGAAGGTATATAGTGCATGTCAAAAACTTGATTGCAATGCAATTAAATCTCCCTCGGTGTATCTAGTTGGCAATGGCGCTGTAAGCGGACAGGGTCTATGTCATATTGCATCGGGAATGCAACCTCTCAGCTCTGCAGGGCCTCTCACCGTTGAATTTTCCAGTTTTGGATACGGTGTGGGGTGTGATTTTCTGAGAAATACCCTGTCAAAATCATGTTAGCAAATGTATAGTCTCTTTCCTGTTCTTGCATTGGAGGAAACACTTCGGACACCGGGCTAAGAAAGCAGGCCAGACCTCTGATATTGCTGAATTAACAAGATGGGGGGGGGGGGATACGATGTCAACTTCAGATAAGACCTAGGCATGAATACAAGCGGAACAAGTTACCACAAGTCTTTTTGAAGGCCTTCTATTCCACGGCACCCTGGATTGAATTTCCCTTGGCGTGCTTATGAACGCATCTTCAACTTGACGCAAGAAGGACAACCGCACAAGTCACCATGGCAGATACACGGCCGCCAGCAACAGCAAGCAAGCCGCCTCAAGTCAGATATCCTTCTTTACGAACGGGGATACTCGAGCCGCAGAGAAATGGTTCCGTCAGGTCCACGATGGCACAGCCCCAACGCAGTTCCTCGAGCCGAACATCTGCCTCTGTCAAGAGCCCTTCGATAAGAACGACGGGAAACGTCCTCCGTCGTCCCACCAATGGCCTCCACAGGCAAGAGACGATCCGGACCCGCTACATGGACATGCTTCTGCAGCTCGACTTGGTCCCTCGCATGCACAACATCCTCTCTTCTTTCTTTGGATGGCTCGTCCTCGCCGGTTTTGTCGTCTTCCCGGGCACCTTCACCAGCATTGAGAAACTGACGACAACATCGGCCACAGCCAATGCGATTCTGGGCCGGTTGCAGAACCTGCCGCTCCTGATCGTGGCCGCTGTGGCCTGCGGCCTCGGAGCGCTGGGCTTGCTCTGGCTCACCGTCCGCTGGCGCCGGAACTATATCTGGCTGCTCAATCGAATCTTTCTCCCGAGCACGACCAATGCCGTGGCAGGGCTGATCTCGACGCTCGTCTCTGTATATACGCAAAATAACGGCGAGTGGAGTCTGATGGCGAAAGTGACTTGTGCTGTTGAGGCAGGAGACCTTATCATTTGCGGTTCTCTGTTCGTGATTAGCACGTTAATGCTCACGTGGGTGAAACGAAAGCATAGGAAGGAAATTGGGAGATTTGAGGAGCAAAGGGGGGAGGACGAGGGGATTCTTGACATGGCGGAGAGGAAGTGGAATGAACCAGCTGCTGCACAGCAGAGTGTGGTTTGAGATACCCAGGTAACGACTTAAATAGGCATGCTGGTACAGGCCTCTTGATTGTGACAAGATCGATTTAATAACAATAAGCTCTAGATTGAAAAACAACATTGCTCCCCAAACAATCATGAATCCTGCTGACAGCTGTAAGCCGTTGTGAATACGGTGTATATCCAGCCCATGCTGGTGTCTTCTCTAATGTCCCCAACATGATAACGGGTCTCGTCTAAGCAGATGCTTTGTGCCTATCCTAGAGCTTAGGTAGAAAGGGCGGGAACCGCATCAGTGTGTCCCACGGATGGTTTGTCACCTGCCGTGGGCACAGTGCCATTCGTTCCCGAATGCTTTTGGAAGACCGCGTCGAAAACGTCCTCGGCGTGATTCTCGGCATCATGAAAGTGAATCCAGTCCTCTCGTGGCATAGCAATGCTGGTGGGATCCTCCTTGACCTTGGCCCAATCTGTCTTGTGCCACATGTCTCGAGTCGTTTCGCCTGTCTTTTGGACGGCTTTGACGCGCTCATATCTGCAAATTTGCGAGGTTAGCCGCGCCTATCTGCTTTGTTTCTCCCAGACTCTCAAGTTTTGGATGGATACGTACCTGATCTCCTCATGTGTCTTGAGGGCGGCCTGTATATTCTGCTTGCCAGCCCGACGAAGGCATACTGCCAGAGTCACCCCATCCTCCATGGCCTGAGTGGCTCCTTGGGCCGATGTTGGCAAGAAGGGATGAGCCGAGTCTCCCAACAGTAGGGTTCTTCCCTTGCTGCTTACCCACGTTGGCAAAGGGTCGCGGTAGACGAGTTTCCAGTCGACCAGAGATGGTGTCTTGGACACGATGTGATGGACCGTTTCATCCCATCCCTTGATCACCTCGAAGACTTCCTCTAGCTTTCCAGGGAACGACCAGGACTCATCGATATCGTGCTCATCCTTGTGTGTTAGGACCCAGCAACAATCAGACCCGTTCTTGATAGTTGAAAAAAGAAAATGAACATCTGGGCCAATCCAGCCATTGAAAGTATCGCCGTTCTCACAAAACTCCTTGGTCACCGGGTCTTTGATCATGTCGGTGTTGGGGAACCTAGTCAACTCAATCAGCGATATTCCCACAGGGATTTAGAGAGGACGTTTACTACTCACCATGCCCTCCAGACTGCGTAGCCACTGCTCTTTGGTTTGTCCTCATACCCAAGCACAAGCTCCCTAGCTTTGGACCGTACACCGTCGGCTCCCACAACCACGTCCGCGACGATTTTCTCGCCCGTCTTGAGGACGATTGCGGCATGGTCACCATCTTCGAAATACTCGGCCACATTCTGGCCAAGATGGATCGGAATTCCCAGCTCATCCCTAGCATAGTCGAACACGACCTGGTGCAGCTCTCCTCTATGACCATTGAAGACTGGTGTTTCTGGGTTCATTTCTGGGGTCTTCTGGTGGAAGACCACCTCACCGGTATCGTATTTGTGGATCCGAAAGCCGTACTCGCTCAAGTCAATGCTGAGCTTTCGCAGACGGTCCGCAATCTCGCCTGGACGTTCTCCCCATCGGTAGAAGATGCGGCCGCCGTTGGCTCCAAAGGAGATGATGTCGCCCAACACCTTGAGCTCGGGAAAGCTCTCGTAGACTTCCACATCGTGTCCTTGACGGTGACACTCGATGGCGGCAGTGAGCCCCCCAAAACCGGCTCCCACAACGACAACTTTGATGCCGGTCTTGCTCTTGGTCGCGGCCATATCTACCACGTGTATTTCCTGGTGTCTATAGTTGAAGCCCTGGTGTATAATTCATATGTAAAGTTAGAGAGCTCTAATTGCTACTCGTACTAAGACTGAAAGGGTCGGACGGCCTCGAGTGAAATACAAAAGGACAATTCCCTCGCCACGATATCACGCTGAGACGAAACATCTATGGGTAATAAGCAAACAGAGTTCACAATATCCATGGGCCGGAGTTAACCAAGGTTACGGAAAAATGTTGCGACACACCTCGCGGCGACTGAATGCATCCCCCGCTCTCACTGTTCGGACATCTCGAGCCTCTAGCCAACCTTGGTCTTTGTCTACGGACTACCTGCTTCTTACCAATCACTGCCCGGTAGAGCAGCTGTCTCATCCATATTCGTGTGGAAGCTCGGATGCAAGACCTACGTAGTCGCATTGATTGGGCTTTTCTTCCCACCCCCTCACGAGGGTATTTCGCCCATCCCGCCCCACCGAGGGAAATATTCCTCCCATATAGGCCTTCAATTTTGGCATCACGAAATGCCACGGCGGGGGCGTACCGGCGGCCAGAAATGCAAAGCGCGTAGCCCGTGACCTCGTTCAAAGTCCCTCTGAAGCGGTACAAGATCAGCCCAAAGGGGTGGATGGCCAACATGTGGGGAAAGCTTGTCAAATAGGGCACCCCCTCTTGTCTGTACCCCAGGTTTTTCCTGACACACTAGGCAGGAAATGGGAAAGTTGAGCATGGACACGGGCCGTCTAAACAATGCCCAGCTCCGTCTGGTTGTCGGCAGTTATCCTATTTGGCAAAGGCAAGGCAAGGGACTATGTAGAGGGCAGATCTAGTATCGAACTTGGCGTTCCCGCCGAAGTAACAGCAACAGCCTGCTGCTCCCTGCGTCGTGCGGTCCCCATGGCAGTGTACTATATGTTGCAGCGTGCCCTGCAGGTTGATCACACTGCCATGGGAGGTTTGCTGTAAAGGTTGTGGACCTAATCGGGATATCCTCCGGCCAGGCCTGCAAGTCATAACTGTAAGTCCGTCAAATCATAATAAGCTCTTGCTTCTGGGTTCGTCCCTTGTAATGCCTGCATCTTCCGCTTGTTTTCCTCAAGTTTGGCATTCTTGTCTTTTCTTGCTCTTTCGAGAGGACTGAAATCATTCAATTCGTGTACAGTCTTGCACAATATGGAGTCTAAAGATACCAAAGACGTCGTCGTGAAGGACGCTACGCGAGCCTCCTCTGAAGAGGACCTGGCGGGACCATCGTACAAAATGAAAGATCACTGGAAGAGTCTAGCTGCCTGTACTCTGGTGTCCATGTGTCCGTTCCAATATGGTAAGTTGTCCTATCCCAAACGTCCATGTCAATCACAATGACCTTGACTGACCCTTATGCTCAGGGTTTGATTTTGGTTTGATTTCTGGTCTCCAAGCCATGGTTGGCTTTCTCAGTGTATGTATATCCAGACGGGAAGAAAAAGGCGAGTCGTTGGATCAGCTAGCTAACCTGCCTTGCAAGATATTTGGCTACAAAGATCCACAAACGCAGCTCGGTTGGAACATCTCGACCGAGCGCCAGCAACTCATTTCCTCCCTCATGACACTAGGAGCTTTTATCAGCTCGTCCTTTGCTGGCCCCATTGCGAAATTTATGGGCCGTAGAGGATGCATCTGGAGTGCTGCCGTGCTGTGCGCGGCTGCCAACATTATCATGATGGCCAGCACGAACATCGGGGCAATCTACGTTGGCCGCTTCGTTATTGGCTTGGCGAACGGAATGTTCATGACTTTCTCACAGCTGTATATCCAGGTAAGGCGTGGAGGCATAACATCGCCCCTGTTGTCTCCCAGGGAGAAAAAATATAGCTGCTGACTGGCACGAAATCAACAGGAATCTATCCCGGCGCGATACAGAGGGTTGATGATCTCCTCGTTCCAAGTCTGGACCTCGGTCGGTTCCTTGGTTGGTACAATAGTCGACAACTTCACATCCAAGATCCTCACTCGCGAATCCTACCTGATCCCTCTGGGTCTTGTCTTTGTCATCCCTACATTCATGTCTGTCGGTCTGCTCTTCATCCCAGAGTCCCCAAGATGGCTCCTAGAGCATGGACATAGGGAAAAAGCGCTCAAGTCCCTCCTATGGCTCCGTCCATACGGACAGCACGAGGCTGAAGAGGAAGTGAAAGACATACAGGAGGCTCTCGAAAAAGAGATGAAGATCAAGAAGAGTGCTGGCGCCAAGGACATGTTCACCAATCCCTCCGACCGGAGAAGGACTGTTCTGGCTATTCTTTCCATCACTTTGCAAGGTGCCTCCGGAGCAATGTACATGATTGGTGAGTCACGGACCACTCCCTCCCCATCCCTTTTCTCCTTTTCAATGACTTTTACACTAACAGAACGCAGCATATGGAACGTACTTCTTCGAGATGGCGAACATTGGAAATAGCTTTGAAAACTCTTGCATTCTTACCGCTGTTGGTGTGATCGCTATTTTGGTCAACAGCGCTGTCATCACCCACATCGGTCGCCGCCGCATCTTCCTCATCGTGGGGATGTTCTTGTGTGGCCTGACACAGCTCCTTACAGCGATTATCTACACGATTCAGCCGGGAACAGTTTCTACGGGTCGCGCGATCGTCGGTCTGTCCGTTGTGTATATCATGGGCTACAATGTAAGATATCCCCTACATGCCCCATCAAAGGACCCCGCTGGAACAGTTCGAGGTCTCGTTTTCTCCTGTGGTCAAGACAATGAGGTAGCTGACATGAATGCCTAGGGAATGGTCGCGACCTACGCTTGGATCTCAGGAGGCGAGTTACCATCTCAGCGACTGCGCTCTTACACATTTGGCCTGGCAACATCGATTGGGTTCTTTGCGGCGTGGCTCGCCACCTTCACCGCTCCCTATTTCATAAACCCGGAGTCTCTCAACTGGGGACCAAAGTACGGATTCATTTGGGTGGGCCCATGCTGGCTCGGCGCGTAAGTGTTGCCCAAGGTTGTTCATTATCTCTCCCACAGAATGAACTGACAAAAAGGCTAGAATCTGGGTATTCTTCTTCCTGCCCGAAGTCAAGGACCGCACGCTCGAGGAGATTGACGAGATGGTAAGTTGGGCACACCGCAACAGACATCGCGATACGCAAGCTGACTTTTCTGGCTCCAGTTCGAAGCCCGGGTGCCTGCTAGGAAGTTCCGAAAGTATGTCTGTGTTGGCAGAGCCGGACGTGATGCTGAGAAGAAGACGGAGGAAGTCGTGGAACACGCTGAAGAGGTTGTGTGGTCGGATGGAAAGGCTGCTACAGAGGCTGCCAATGCCATTGCTTGAGACAAGGTATCGTAAGCTTCTGCGTGGAGGCTTCTCTGTATATGCTTGAAAGTCTGTACATCCAAGCTGTGTGTTCATCGCTCAAGGAAGACGGAGGGTGCGGCGAGTGTCCGCACACGCTCAAGTGCCCATTCTCGGCTTATCAGTGATTTTCTGGAACTTATATTCCATCGAAGATAGAGTACATTATTCAAGCTTGTTGTGAACTTCTACTTCTAGGGTCAATTCCAAGAGAAAATCGATGATACCTGCTTGATCAGCATGTCCAACTGGTCTACCTTCCGAATCGCACCCTACTACCAAAATGACGGTCCTAGACGCATGCCAAATCCTCTCCGTCAGTTACCTGTCTGTCTTATGCTGAAGCTACCTAGGAATGTAGACTTCGACGGCGACGGTAGACTTTATCCAGAACAGCCCTTTCCAGATAGGTTCGTACCGCATCAGGACTACTTGACCAGAGTGACAGGAACCTCGACACATCCCATGATGCGCTCATCCACCGTGTAAGGCCTTAGGTAGATCTTTGCTTTTCCACCGGGAGCAAGCTTGGGGACGTGCTTGCCCGTCCAGAACTCTACATCACCAGCAGCCACAGGACAGCCGGCCTGGACTCCCTGGCAGAAGTCAAAGTTGAAGGAATGCTTCAGGACACCCTTCTTGACGGTGGCCTTGATATAGGCACCGTTCGCGATGCCTTGGTTCACATGACCGCGGACGACGATTTTGACATCTGACCCCTTCCTTGGCGGGTTAGGATCCAGAATAACCTCTTTGATGTCGAAGATGTTGTTGTCGAGAGCGAATCCCTTGCAAGGGTAGAAGGGCGTAGAAGCTCCAAGGGCGGTAACATTGTCGCCAGAGATCGTAATGTTGGCAGTCGGGAGCTCGGTGGAGGAGGATGCTGAGGCCAGGCCCAGGAGGGCGGTGACTATGAAGGTAGGAGCCTTCATGTTGACTGTGTCAATGAATTATTGAAGGTAATTTTTTTCTTCTTCGGTGAGACATAATTACTGGAAATACTGGACCGCGTATGGGCCTTAAATAGAATATGACCCTCTGTCATGTGAGCCCACATGTCTCTTCGACTGACTTGAAGGCCGCTAGCCAACCCGGGCTGCTGTAGACCATCAACTACCGCTTTATTAGAGCCTCGCTACTGAAGACGTGTGGTACTTGTGGTCCGAGTTGGGTTATAGCGCGAGCCACCAGCACCTCTTTTTTTTTTTGGTTCAACTGAGTGCCAGTGACTCACTTTGATATCAAAATGGTCTCGTCAGACTTGTGCATGTGAAGGTCTAGAACGGAGTAGGCCCGAATCGGTCCAGTCTTAGACGACAAGATCTGGGTTCTCTGAAAGACCTGGAAACCTGCTATAGGGCGTTCCATCACATGTTCGTGAAGATCGAGTGAAAGAAGTCCAATTGTGCTGTACGAAAAGCATACAAGATGCTACTAAAAACGGAAGGGAAAAGGTCGGATATCAAAATTTTGGTCCTTGAACCAGCTTAGATCTGGGCTTCCACACAGTCCTCTGTCACCAGAGCAGCCTTGTCAAGGCTTCCAAGGTGACAGCTGGAGTTGCTTCAAATCATCAAATGAGACTTCTCCATAGACCATTCCCTCGTATGTTCCCTTTTTGGAGACCTGTTCTCAAAGTGCTCCGTGGTCCGAGACTGAGAATCAAGAGATCAACCAAATGTCCGGCAACCTTAGACCAGTCAAAATCAGCAAAAAATCAAAATCAAAACCGTTTCAATGGTTCCGAGCCAGAAATGAAAGTGCCTTGTTCCAGAAGACTGTCGCTATCTCGTCCAGGCCTCTGGAATGATCCAACAGTGAACGATCCAGTCACCGAATCTCTCCTGCTCACCGGTCTCAATCTCCTACTTGAAGTCCGCAGCAGTCGCCCAGAGGACCTCAGGTAGAACGCCTTCATCATCGCGGAGACCGTTGAACTCGGTGTTCTTTTCACTCCACACCGAACGCAGGACCTCCTTGGCCTCTGTCAGCAGACCTGGAGCTTTTGCATTTTCGACGGCCTCCTCGTTCCAGATAGCGAGGCTCTGGTAGTTAGTGACACGGCGCTTGTCAGCTGCGGCGAGGACGTTGATGGAGTGGGCGTTCTTGAAGACGGCTCGCATGCTGCTCTCGCCACGGAAGTAGTCGATAGGCTCCTTGTTGGAGACTGAGAGAAGGTACTCATCCTTCTCACGCATAGAGGGCTCGACCAGACCATGAAAGGTGGGGAAGTCGACCATGAAGTGCCGTATCTGTAAGGCGTCACGTGCAGCACGCAGCGTGGTACTGCCCCACTCATTGACAGCCTCCCAAGTCCGGGCGCAGTCGATGTAGAAGATATCTTCTTGCGGGTTAAGAGGCAGCTTGCGTAGGTCTGGCGACCTGAAGACCTTGCAACGGCGGCCCATCTGGCACAGAATGAATCTCTTGACGATGGCCTTGCACTCTTTGGAGACTGTAAAGTAGGGGATCAGAGGTCTGTGCGAACGGCGGACCTGACTGAGACTGTCACCATTAATCCTCCAGGCGAAGTTCTCATGGTCTGGGTAGACGTGATAGTGGCGGCGGTCCTCGTCATCCTCGTCCTCATCGCTCTCCTCCCAAGGCTGGGCAGCGACTAGGTCATGGTTTCCAAAGCACTCATCCTCCTCAGGGGACCCTGTTAACTTATGTCAGTAAAACAGTCTGTGGGGGGTCTTTCCACTGGGTAGGGAGCATACACTGCATGTGAATCTTGATGATGCGTGGAGTAAACACGTCTTTGTCCTCATACATGTTCACCTGCATGATTCTCTCACGCAACTCCAAGGACAGGTCGTTGTACAAGTGGAACTTAGTCATGCCACTGCCAGCCAACTTCAGACCAGAGTTGTTGCTAGCGTCGGTACTATCGAAAAGCTCTTTGACAGCCATGGTGTCGCTGGTGGCCTGGTGATCCTCAGGAACGCGCAAGGCTTGGGTGCCAGAGTGCTGCTCGACGCTGGGAGTCAGGTTGTTGGTTGGCTCCATTGTGTCCAAGAACCTGTACAAGTGCAATCTAGTCAGCTTCCCAAAGGCGTCTTGGCGAATACCCAAGCATATTGATATACACAGACCTTCTGGTGGCTGTCTGGCTAGGTAGATCAGATGTAGTGCGATAGGAAGTATAGCTGGAGTTTTCGCGTCGTCAGGTGCGCTTCAGGAGGAAGATGCGACGTGGAGGCTCCTACTCAGGGGGTAGAGAAAGTTGAATGTGCAACAAGCCTAAGATTGGTCAGTGCTAGAATGTGCAGAGGTGGGTCAAGAATAAGATGGACCACAACAATGAGAAATGCAGCATGAAGGTGTGCTGCTGGAGATAGTTGTGTGAATGTGAGGTGGAAGATGGGCCGATGATTGGGAAGTAGAAGTTCTCCTGGATTAGGTGGGCAGTAACAAAAATCAGAAAGAAGTTGGAACTTGTTGTGTTGCGTGAAGTGATTGAGATCTGTCAGTCTGTGGAAACACACGCCTCACGTATGGTGACTTCCTGTTTTGATGACCAGATTTGTCTAAATGGAAAATTCCTCTGTCTATTCTGATCTCCAAGGTTACCAAGTTCCCCAAGTTCCTTTGATGAACAAGGCTAGTGAGACATAGTCTTTGGCAACTCATAATCTTATGGAGAGGGCACCCGCCCATGCGAAGGAAGTAATTGATTATCAGGTATTATGACTCGAGAGGCTAGTATATAGGTATAGAGATTCTATAATGTGGGACACGGGCATTTATGGAATCCTGCTGCCTCACGTTTGCTTCGAACAAACAAATGTATCCATGGCCGTCTCAGCAACGTCTCTCCACGTCTCCACCCTATCCTGCGCTTGATTACGCGGGCAAACCTCGACAATGGCACGAATATGGTTGACGGCGGTTTGCATCTCTTCCTGTAACGTATTTGGCTTTGCCTCCTCAAGTAGCTGTGTTGCCCCCTTTTCATGACACAATGTCTCAAACAGGGCTTCCATCCTCGCCTGTTCCTCCTTTGCCTCTGCGTCCCTCTTTCCGTTCCACAGAAAAGCTCGACTTGGGTTCCATCTGGGGGCAGGTACAATCCCGCTGAACTCCCAGTCCAGTATTGCCGTGACTTTCGAGCCTGAACTGGTGGGATCGCACATGATGTTCGCAAAGTGCAAGTCCTTGTGTGCCAGTATGTACTTCACATCGTTCAGCTTGAATTTATACTTTTCCGACTGGATGACCGAGACGAATCGTCGTATCTTGGGCAGCATGGTTCTAAAGCGATCCAGCGAGTGATGGCTCTCGAAAGCATGGATGTAGCATTCAAGACTGGCCACTGCATAAGACACGTAACTGTCGAAGTCGTCACGGAGAGGATTGAGGGACTCAATAGTCTCTCCCGGCCAGTATTTCTCAATGTCTGGAGCCTGCCAGAAGGTCTCTTCCAACGCTGGTCCAGGAGAGACAAGACCGTCCCGCAGTTCTAATCCTCCGACACGCTCCGTCGCCCAAGGCTTGGAATGTAGCTCGACGAGGAAAGTCACTAGTTGCTCCACGATGTCCTTCTTTTGCTCCTGGCTGAGGCTGTCGTAGATTTTGTCGAGACTGGTGCCCGAAGCTCTCTCCAAGAGAGTGAACTCATGCCCGATACAATTATCTTCGCTTTCGCTAAAGCGCACAACTGATGGCACAGGAATGGTGGTGTTCTGCGAGACCCAAGCCATCACGCCCACCTCATTCAGGGTCTTAACACGAGGGAGATGACGACCCGAGACCCGCAGTACCAGAGTGACAGACCCATCAGGATTCGCGCGAGCTGTAATTGTACTTGAGAGTTCTCTTTCGTAGTGAAGCAAATATATCGAATGGTATTCTGCCGCGACCCGGAGTGGTTCTACCCTCGTGGGAGCAGGCAAGCCTAGTGACTCAGCAAGGTTGACAATTGACTGAGCGGACAGCTCGGGGGGGAGGTAGCTTGCTGGAGTGCCCATTGTGCGAAACTATCAAGACCAATCAAGCAATAGATACTTTCCAAGGAACAAGCATGGCGCAAGAGAATATTAGGTAGCCAGTGGTTCTGCTCCACTAGTCACTGGAAAAGCGGTGAAACGAGGGGCCAACATTGCTGACTACTTACCTCGGTTACCATTTCGCTGACTGCAGCTTTCTCCCGTATCGCTTACAGCATCTTGAGCTTCCAAAAGTCGCCCTTCATACATGGGGGAAACTCTCCGCTGTGGCTTGTTATCTTGGGAACTTTCTTGGCCGGGTTTTCTGCCTACAAGTGTATTTTGTTCGACATATGGGTTCATCCTAGATAATCTCTCCTCGTCACTTGTGGGTGGCTGTAACGCTGCTTGATGTACAGTCGAAATTTTCCGTTACCTGCGAGTAGACTGGTAGTATATGCGCGTTCACGCTGATTCTAGCTTATCAGAATACTTTTCTAAAATAAGCTGCATATTACAGTTCTTGAAGTTGTTCTCGACCGTTCTCTGGTCCGTCCTGTGCGACATAGTACGCGAAGACCGCTCATCCAATCATTTTCGACCCGCCTTCCTAAAAGGGTAGGTGGGCTTTGATCCTCATACGAAAGTCTCGTGAATCAATCGGCCTAAGCCCGGCCCACCTGCGTCAGCCGGGTGTGGTACCCGTCTACTAGGTGCAGATATTGCTCCTGTGAGGGAGACTGTAATTGGTGCATATCATTAGGAATCAGTGCAGCAGAACACGTCGTGGGCTAAGGTAACATTCGCCGCAACATATACGCAGTACGGACTAATTGGAGTGGGGAAAGGCGGTACTGCGGGTATTAGTAAGCCTAGAGCACGTAGGAAGATTGAATAATGTTTTTCCCGATTAACCTACCTGTTGCCTTTAAACCCAAGTCTGACTTGGAACCTTATACACGCCATACATATAACAATAGCTATAAGGATTTATAATCCTACATTATTTGTTTATTTCATTAAAAATATCGTCGGCCTTCTTGCTCCAGCACAAGCGTCTGTCCACAAGATCTATAAATTGAGGCAAGGTGCCAGTACAGACAGTCATAGAAGGACGCGCTGGCCATCACAAGGGCACTATAGCATCATCATACGTCACGACTCCATTCTGGTGTTGAACACCAGATCCAACTGCACCTGCACCACTTGTCGCCAAGTCTCAACAAATTCGCAATGGGAAGCTTTGACAACAAACCCACGGCTAGCAAGCCAGCCTCCGGTGTCCCGTTCTATACGCCGGCACAGACGCCGCCGGCTGGCTCAGCGCTCGAGCTGGACCCCGCGCATCCGGAGAAGGTCCCGACGTTGTTCCACCCACTCACCATCCGCGGCGTCACTCTCGTCAACCGTTTCGTCGTCAGTCCCATGTGTCAATACTCAGCTGATGACGGCCATCTGACTGACTGGCACCTTGTTCATCTCGGAACGTTCAGTGCTCGGGGCGCCGCGCTAACGATGGTCGAGGCCACCGCAGTCCTTCCTAATGGGCGCATGTGAGTACTGAACATTCTCCATGCTCGTGCTAGTATCAATTATGAATTGACACGGCCTTCACACCACGAAGATCGCCCGAGGACTCCGGCCTGTGGAAAGATAGCCAAATTGCGCCTTTGAAGCGCATTACGGATTACGTACACTCTCAAGGTCACAAAGCTGGCAGTATGTACCCTCGTATTTAGGCGCACACATGCTGGGCACCACCCATTCTGCCCAAGACCACCACTAACATTCAATGTCTCAGTCCAGCTTGCTCATGCAGGCAGGAAAGCCAGGTACTTCAAACCTATGTCACTCTAGACTGTACAACAGCATTCTGACAGGACACAGTACTCTTGCGCCCTGGCACCGCCAGGCACCTGGCACACCCCATGTGGCGACGCCGGATGCTGGGGGATGGCCCGACAACGTGTGGGGCCCTAGTGCGATCTCTTTCTCGAAAACATTCCCGCAGGTGAAGGAGATGACGTTAGACCAGATCAAGGAGACCATCGAAGCTTTCGCACAGGCAGCAAAGAGGGCTGTCGAGGCGGGCTTCGATGTGATTGAGATCCATGGTGCGCACGGATATCTCATCACGGTACGATTCCTGCGGCCCGGATCACATCTTGGATAGTCAATGCTAACTCTGTTCCTTCAGGCTTTTATGTCGCCTCTCAGTAACGTGAGTCCTAACAGCTGCTCGGCGCAAAAGGAGCTCGGCATTGGCTGACTAAATATAGCAACGCACCGATGAATACGGAGGCAGCTTTGAGAACCGTATCCGCTTTCTAATCGAATGTGTCAAGGCGGTTCGCGCCGTCATACCTGACTCGATGCCTCTGTTCGTCCGCATTTCAGCCACCGAATGGATGGAGTGGAGCGGTAAGGAAAACTGGGATATGCCTCAGAGCATCAAGCTTGCTCACCTGCTTCCGGAGCTGGGGGTCGATCTTCTTGATGTCTCTTCGGGCGGTAACTCTTCCGACCAGAAGTTGGAATTGCACCCATACTATCAGGTCGATAAGGCTGGCGAGATTCGCAAGAGCCTCCAGAAATCTGGAAAAAAGATGCTTATCGGTGCTCTTGGAGCCATCGATAATGCCGAGATGGCGAGGGATATTGTCCAGAACAATAGCTCGTTCACAGACAGCTCCTCGAATGATGGTGAGGATCAATCCAAGGCAGATGTTGTGATCATCGCACGCCAGTTCCTCGTGAGTATTCCTCTCTCAGGTTACTTGTCCCAGAAACACATCCCGAGCAATTCTCTCATAGTGATTCGAAAGATGCTGACGTTACCAAGCGCGAGCCGGAATTCTGTCTGCGGGCTGCTCACCACTTGGGTGTTCAAGTCAAGTGGCCTAACCAATACATGAGGGCTGATTGGCCGGCATCTCAGAAGGTTTAAGCTTCCCCGAGCTTGGGAAACTCAACACTCTCGAGGTCGGATGATCGATCGCCCAGTTGCTAGCTTTGAAGTCAGTGTCAACGACGAGTTTTCAATGGCGCTACGACTTTTTAACGATTTCCAGACTATGACCATCAATCTGGGGCATGATTTCCGCAATAAAATAAGCCCCACACTGTTTTCCCTCCGTCTTCGAATATAGCGTCATGCAGCTGTCGTTTGTACATGCCCTCACATGACGCACAGCAACAAGGACTCGTTTTGGGAGAACTTTTAGTTTCACACCTAGATGATCACCGGTCATACCGGTAGACGTTAGTACGGAGTCGTTGTCTTTCCGTGCTCTCTGTTCGTTCGTTCTCGTACAGATTTACTGCAACCCTTCTTCACAAGACAAATTTCTTTGTGCACCTTCCTAGACACCTATGGAATTAAGCCACGATTTAGTGCCGAAGTCTCGAGACACATCAACAGCAGGCCTCGGTACCTCTACCACCGGCAAAGTTATCCTCGAAGGGGTTGACATACCTCCATCTTCAGGTGATTCGATGACGTGTCCATGCCATATCTCGTCCTTCCTGACAAATCGCCAACTATATAAAATTCTACTTAATAGTACCTCCTCAGGTATATACAAAGCCCCATACCCAGGTGTTCATTCAAATCTAGACTCACTCAAGCACTAGCCTTTTGCAAAAGCGCCTTGCATCGTAAACCCCGTGATGCTGGCCAAAAGAACCCGACGCCTTTCCCCATATAGCCGACTTGAAAATACAGAAATCTGCATCTGTTCCTGGATCGATGACAATGTCTGACACAAACTAAAAGCCCACACGAAAGTCGAAAATTGTTCAATGCACCAATATCTGGAAGATAACCTTCAAGAATTTGACTGTCCACTCTGTTCTGTGTCCACCGCTACCGACAGGATTCTATACCCCATAAAATATAAATGGTGAAGAGCAAAGATCTCACACCGGACGACTGCGCGATCCACCGATAGCAGCGGATTTACAACTCTACACGGCCTTACAAATCCTCCCGACTATATCACTGGCCAGTCCGGCTAATCTGATCGAGAATAGCGTGAAGTATGTGTCGGGAGCGGGTGAACCCGTCTCCAAGGAGGTTCGTGAGGCGACTGTTGTGATGACCCATTTGACGCTTTTGTCGCCGGAGGGCCCAAAGGTAGACAGGGAAGAAAGCCAGTGAGATTTTCGGCCGCCCGAGGCACAAGTGGAAAGGCGCGTGGCAACTCCATCATAGGCTCCGGGGGAACGAGTCGTGAACATTAACGCTCAGGGGGCTCCAGAGGGAGACAGGGAATGAAGCCAATGAGATTCCCGAGCTGATAGACTGGCTCTGACTTTTGGGAGGTGGGATTGAGATGAGAACCCACGTCTTTGCCTGCTGGGGGATCAACGTCACAAGCAGGGGTGTCTGGCATCGTGCTGACAATAGACAGGTCGTCTCTCTCTATGTATTGACCATCTTGCGCCACGAGCGTTGATTCTTTCGAGGAGCAATTGGACTCATTGGTGGTATACGTTCTCTCAGGACGCTGCAGGATCATATCAAGCGCTGATTCCCGGCTATGGGCATCAATGCACGCAGCACTGGCAGAATTACCCAGCGGAACGGCCTGAGCGTGGTCGACAAAATATGACACGCTGATGACGGAGTTGGGAGTGCTAACACTCTCTGCGCATAGCGAGGGTGTGCTTGAGACAGGGGATACTGCGTTGTCAGCCTCGCCAGGACACGGGCTCAGCGTCTTCTGAACGGTATACGTGTCATCAGCTGGTGATTCAAGGTTTGGTTGTCCTCCTCTGAACCCAGATCTGTTTATCCTGGTGGTTTGGTGATTCATGACCCCACGAGAAGAATGAGCTTCGATGTCAGAGCAACCCATTTTGGTATGCTCACGGCCACTGAGATGAACGGGCCTTTGCGCAAGTTGATGTTCTTTTGTATCGCTGACGCCATCTCCATGCTGCCCATCGCGCAAGGAAGCTGAATTATTGCAGACATTCCATGACCTCCTGGTTGCGTTCCTTCTTTGAAGTCTAGGAGTTTGAGGAGGCTCATCATCGAAGTGTTGCTTCAGCTGACGGCTGGCTGAATGGAATAGGTCGAAAGCCTCCACCTGCCTTTGTGGGTTGTCATAGTCCTCAGACGAATCAAGGTCTTCAGTGGCTACACTTCGAATATTATCGAAGACAGCTCCGGAATAGAACGACAAATCTACTCCGACGATTTCGCCGTCGAGTTGCTGCTCATCTTCAGTCCAAAGATTCATGTTTGGTCTCGCGTTGACACTGCGGATCGCTTCACGTTCAGGCGACTGAGAGAGTTGGGAGGTATGTTGAGTATCCCGATGAATTTGACTTGTTCGGCCAAGCTGCAGCAAATTTGGATCCATTGTAATCAAAATCCAATTTTGTGAGACTCGTCTGCGAAATGGCATGTCGTTGTCCTGTTTTCTGAGAAGAAAATGCACGGGTGTGGTTGTACTAGGCCTGTGCTATCCAAAGACGGCTCGAGGACAGTGCGTTTGTGTGCCTGTCATCACATGTCAGTTTCTGTCACCCCGATGCAATGATGATTGTATTGGGGAGATACCAAATAAGAGAGCGGGTGCCTACCCGGTCGGTTCCGTTTTGTATTCCTAGTATAGAAGTGTAAAGGCAGCGGCCTCAGTACCACGAGAAAGGTGGGCTGTGTTGTTTTCGAAGACTCGAATGTAGGTAGAGGAAACAAATAGCGGAAAGAAATAAAACTCTGTGTTTATAAAATTAGAAAGCTCCAGAATATTGGAATATTAATAGAACGGGTCCTTCCTTCGACCGGCTCCCCAAGGCATTAAGGTTACCCTAGATTTTCCTAGCCCTTCAAGCCGCTGGCATATTTACCTAAGTACATACCTAGATCGGTACTCCCATACTTGTTCGACGCGCATGTGACCCATTGAATCCAACACTTGGGGGTTGTTTAGCGCTGTATGATGTTATCTCTGACAGTTGTACCTTTCAAGTCGACCTCGATTTCCGTCTGAGTCTTGCGGATGATGGTTGACGTTGCCATAGCTGCAAAGACAAGATGATGAACCTCCTCACATACCTTTGTACGCCCAAATTGCTAGGCGCAGGGCTACATGGGTATTCCAACCGTGCACCCTTTGCACAGACATTTTGATCAGCTCAGACGAGGGGCTTTTGTTGACTTGAGCATCATCGACCAATCGCCGCTCTGGAGTCGAACAGCCTACGCATAGCTCCATCTGTGTAATTTACAAGCTGTGTAATTTTCGTGATGCAAGTATCTAAGCCTGAAGAGAATCTTTATAAAATGGTAGCTTGCCTATCTTGGTAGCTGGCTCCAAGACTGTTCCCTCCTACTTCCTCTTCTCCTTTAACCCGCCTGCAGACCAGAGAAACGCTCCGTTCGCTTTTGAGCCGTGAAGCAGTGTGTCGCCGGCTTAGCCATTTTTCCCTAGTCAACGCCACTCACTTTAATTGTCTCTCTTCTCACTAAAGGCAGATCATGTTTTCCAATAGATTCTTGTCTACGGCCTTGGCATTCACCAGCCTTGTGTGGTCTGCTTTGGCCTTGGACAATGATACTGGCATCGATTCATTTGGGATGACTCTTGTCATCCAAAACAGGCACCACAAGGCAGTCAGTCTAAATGACGACACATATAGCCTTATGGCTGAAGATCTCACTCTTGCAACCGGTGAGCATAAGACGTTCCAGACAGGCCCATGGATGGGTAATCTGAAAGTGAACGAAGAGGAGGACGGCAATACCGGCCAGGACACTCTGGTCGAGTTCAATGTCGAGAATGAGAACGGCATCACGATGGATGTCAGCTACATTGCTGCGTTCACCGTACCGGTTGTGAGTGCCACTACTGTCTGATTATGAGCTTCCTCCTTCTTTGCTCCTATGGTGTTTGGGACCTACGAAGTTAACACGTCCGGCTAGGTGTGCGGATGTCAAATAGACGATGAAAAGGATGTAACGCTCGTTACTGGATGTAACATCGACTTGAAAAAGCTGAACGGAGGATCTTGTCCTCCTGACAGTCACAATGGACATGGCGGTTGTATGAACCCTATGAGGTTAGTATATCATGTCTTGTGACTCATCCTCTGATCAAAATTTGAAAAAAGGTAAAATAGCTTGTTCATTTCAGGATACAGTGCTGATACTGAGTAGAAACCGTCCCGCGATAATCGGTGCCTCGCACTTCTTCAAGCCTTGCGAGGGTGCTGCGTACACCCACGAAGGCGACCATGCGGTACGTTTGCACATCTTCCATATTTCTTTCAAAGAGCCAACAGAGAAAATTGTCTCCTTGAAATCGAAGCATGCTGATGGATACCATGAAAGACTACGCAGAATGCCGAGCTTTGCCGCGAAGGCCCTATCGTCTGCTGCATCGGAAGTGATTGCCCCCCGAGTATCAAGCAGAAGGACTTCAATGGTACTGCCCACGACCTGTACGCAGACGACACCCTCGGTGGTGTTTTCGAATCTGGCTTCAGGCACAAGCACCAGAATGCCACCCGCGCATTCCTGCGTCTCAGTGAACTGCTGGATTTGTAATAATTGGACTTTGTACCATAGCAGTCTCGTTCAACGGTCGGAAAAATAGTAATAGCAACCTAATCATAAACGACTATCCTTAAACCATGCTGTTCGACTTTTAGTCGCGCGGGAATTAAGTGGTTGTCACATGAGACTGTGTCGATATTCAGTTGGCGGCCCTGTGAAATTCGGAGTACAGTAAACCAGACGCTAGGCTTGAAGCTATCCTGCGGACTTGAGTACTACCTACGGTAAGGTAGGTAGGTGCACCGCACTACTTGGGACGACGTCGGGACGGATGCATAAGGCATGTGCCGGGCCGAGATGACTTACACGCTACATCGGCTAGCAAGGATAAACTGCAGGTTGGCTGCACTACCCATGCATCTTGTGCCCCGCAGGCCTCACCCTTGCGAGTCGCTTCGAACCCGCCAAAGCCATTTTTGAGTGTGCCAAAGTCGCGACTGAACGCGCCCAACACTTTCTGACCCTCTTTGTCTCACGCGCTCGACGGTCCGGAACGAATAAGAAGACGAGCACATTCAATAAAACCGTTGCGGCCATGGACATCGACGACATCCTCCGGGAGGTAGACCCAACCTTTGACACGGTGCCCCAAGAGACGCGCGATTTGCAGGCTCTCACGCGTGCTTGGGTTGCTGAACGATGCGCCCCGGAGCTTTTGGAGTGCGTGACACCTTTGCTTTGACTCCGTCTTGCCCGATGTTCCCGCATCTTTCATTCCCAGCTCTAACAACATCTGTACTTTACAGGTGGCCGGCCGACGGGCTCTTCGAGAGCATAAATGAGCGCATCAAGTCCCAAATCGAGAAGGTCGAGGACATGACCGGCGACATGGACCCGAAAACCAACTTCGCACTGATCGTAATACAAACCGAATTAGAAAGATACAAGTACGTCGTGCGAAGTTATTTGCGCGCCAGGATAGCCAAGGTGAGCGTTTAGCACCCTTCTCACAAGCAACATAAACGCTGTGTGCTCTTCGCGTCCTACCCAACAGTATGGCTGACGTCCCTTTGAATGCCTGTAATTACAGATTGACAAGCACACCCTCTATTACCTTTCCACGCCGACTATGCGCGCCCGCCTCTCCGAGACAGAACTCGCCTACGCCACACGGCATCAGGCCATGCTACATAATCACTACCTCTCCTCGTTCCTTTCATCGTTCCCGCCTAATTTGCAGAACCTGAATGATACCGCCGGTAACATTAGTATGATCGACACACCCGACCTAGACACCGCCGTATTCATCCGACTGCTCAGCGACTGCCTTGTCGAAGGCAAAGGAACAGATGAGGATGGTAGCATGGATGGCAAGAACGGGGATATCCTAATTTTGCGGTGGTCCGATGCGAAGTCGCTGGTTGATGCAGGAAATGCCGAGCTGGTTTGATCCCACCGATTGCGCTCGTACCAAGCGACCGAACAAGTCCAGGGCTTGCCAACAAGAGCACCTGAAAAGACTGCGCTCAGTGTTGTTTTGGATTCTCCTTGCACGGCGAGGATTCGAGACCAATCCAATGGCTGCGCCAGCATGAACAGTAGATCCGAGATCTTCTGTACAACGCGCTGCACAGACAGAACCGGCGTTCTGTCTCGAAACCATGCCACTGCCAGCGGACGGATAAGATCCCCCTTCAAGAAGGCCTTCGTCCTGTGGGTTGTTGCTTTCTCGGCTTTAGCAAGCACTAAATGAATTGAAACCAAGAGCAAAGGATCTACGACACGCCGACGGCTGTAGATTACGTCATCCATCTATACAGACTCCGGTAATAGCGGACTGGACACTTCGCGACAGGCCTTGCATTGCTAAAGCTGGTCAATACGCAGGGACGCGAAGTATACGAGAGAGCACTAATTCCGACACGCGAGATCGTGTCGAGGACGCCGAGGAAGTAACCTTGGCTACCCAATTCATCGTTCTCCCTTGCCGCCAAACTCAAATCACACAAACCCCGAGTCTAAAGCACGGACTTTATACAATTATCTCCGCCACGCCGATAGACCCAGCATCTAGTGGTTTTTTAAGAAAGATATATATTTTTGTGGTTGTCTCACCAGCAGAAGCTTACAAACTTCTTTTGTCGTCTGGTTGAGGATTGACACATCGCACAAAAGCTGATCATTATGGCGAACACAATTGCACTCGTGACTGGCGCCAACCAAGGCATTGGCTTCGAGATCGCGAAGAAGCTGGCAACAGAGCAGAAAGACTACCATGTCATTATGGCGGGTCGCAGAAAGGAAGCCATCGAGGAGGCCGCCCAGAAGCTGAAGCATATGGGTCTTTCAGTCGAGCCTTTGGTCCTTGATGTAAAATCGGACGCCTCGATCGAAACAGCAGCCAGCTCGGTTACCGACAAGCACGGGCGGCTTGACGTGCTCATCAACAACGCCGCCATTGCTACCGCACCAACATCCGCCGATGGCAAGCCCAGCACGCCCCGCGAGGAGCTGCTCCAGATCCTGAATACCAACGTCGCGGGCATCCAAGGCGTGACAGATGCTTTCATTCCTCTACTTGAAAAGGCAACCGGCACCAAGCGCATCGTCTTCATCAGCTCGGGTCTGGGATCTCTGACCTACAAGGCAGATCCGAGCCATCTTTCTAGGAAGACTCCATGGAGGCCTTACACGATTTCCAAGACGGCAGAGAATATGCTGGCATTGTTCTATGCAGCACAATTTGATGAGCGGGATGATTGGAAAGTGAACATCTCATGCCCGGGATATTGTGCTACGAATTTAAACTCGTATGCCGGATCGAACCCGCCGGAGCATGGTGCGATCAATGCATGTCGGCTGGCGACGCTGGGACCGGATGGCGAGACCAACACCTTCACTAACAAGGATGGCATCACGCCTTGGTGATGGAAAGACTGTCCTGATACCTGAGTACTGAGGAGACTCGTAACGCGCTTGCGAATTGGGTCCGGATAGGAGTCCGGTCTAGTCTCGGTCTCTGGGATGCTGTCTAGCTGCACACAAAGGTGTGCTGCATGAGAAGCATGGTCATCACTGGGAAGAAAACTCGTTCTCATAGAAACACACGATATGTCAAAATGTACAAGGGTTTGACAGCTCATTATCGCTCTGCGAGCGCGCGTGATACGTTCACTAGAGGATATATCTCAGGGAGATCCCAAGAAGTCTGTAACGATTCCTTGACCCTTGAATTTCCTGCTGTACAGTAGTTATAAGATTCGAGTTTGCAAACACTAAGCGACTATGGAGTCAGCATCTTTTTTGCCCCCAGAATTGTAAAACCCCTCCATGTCCAGTTCCGATATGTAGGTCTTAATATGGGCGTGATAAATGAACGATCACACAATACAATCCCTTGCACTTGTCATGTATTCATATATGCCACCTAAGCCAAATAAATCAGCAAAGGGAGGTGTGTGCTTAGAAGTCTGCGCCCCCGAGAGTCGTGGTCTTTAAGAGACCTCTCATAACGCCAGTCCGGGAACGATCGTGAGGCATTGCCTAGTGTCATCACATGTCTCCCAAAATTTAGCCCGGTGTGTAAGGGTCTCAGTAAATCGAATCATGATAGAATGCGCGGAGGGACTGTGCGTAGAACCTCGAGTACTGCAGGGCACATGGGGTCCAAGTTTATAAAGACGGCGTGTGTCCTCGGACAAAGTAGTTCTCGACTGGAGGCCCAGTCTGATTGATCCAGTCGCTTCCTTCACGTCTCTACCTCCATTCATACCGTCTGTTCCATCCTACAAACCACTCGTCAGCCTCTTCTGCACAAGTTCCCAAACCAAGAGAACAAGATCGATCTCCACGAAAATGCAACCTGCTATCTTCGCTATCGTGGGCTCGTCCGCCATGCTTGTCAATGCCCAAGCTACCCAAAGTGTCGCGACCACAACTGAGTCTCTTACGCCGTTCCAGTCTACCCAGGCCACCTGCATTGCGCAGTGTCATGTGGCGGACAATGGCTGCCGGACCAAGTGCATCCAGGCAAGTACCTCCGATCCAAGAAAACACAGACGTGAGAGATTTATGGCGTCGCACTGTGGGCATCAGAAGCAGCGCTTGACTTTGGCGCGAAGTCGAGCCGGGGTCTGGCGGGCTGTCTGTCTGTCACAAGCTTCTCAACAATTTAGTCATTGAGGATTGTCGATCCCGATGCCTTTTGAGGAGAAAACTAGAGAGGCACCTGACAAGCGACTTTGGATATTGTGCGCCAACCACTCGGCCGGCCACCTTGGCGCCAACTTCCACAGCCCAGGTCTCTTGTCGTCGTCCGAACCGCCCAAGCGCGAGTCTGATTTCACCCCGTGCTCCTCAATATGATCACATGCAAATTCAAGCATCGGCAGACTGACCAAAAGCCTCTTCTCGACACAGGTCCATAACCCCAGCGCCGACCCCATCCAAGCCATCCAAAAGTGCCAAGCGGGCTGCGTCCAAGGCGACGGCTCCTCTAAGCAGACCTCGATCTACGGCATGTGTCTGCAAGACTGCATTAACTCCGGCGGCGCCGACCCAACTATGAACAACGCGGTTGCCTCGACTTCGTCGGACTCTGCCGCCACTCGCACCGCCTCGTCTGCGGTCGTGGCCGCCACCACCAGCGGCGCTGTAGCTGGCTCGGCTGGAAATGCTACTAGCAATGCGGCCGATACTGTGCACAATGGTATGTGCAGCTGCATATTTGGCCTGCTGGCTGTGTTTTTCATGTAGGACGGTCAAGTGTAAATCTGGAAGGCTCATACCCGTTTGCTGGATGATGAGGATGGTAAATCGTGCTATGAAACTGTAAAGTAAGGTGCAAGTCAAGGAAAGGGAAGATTCCAAAATACAGTTTGTATCAATTGACGTGATTGAATACACCATCAAATTCGTTGAATACCGAGAGAACTCGAGGCCTTGCGCTATACTTGTAAGACTATGCCACTGTCGATAGTACTGTTAGGCATTCAGATGCACTGTACTCGGCTCTCGTACAGGCTTCTGACCCAACAAAGGCCATCGAAGACATGTTATTAACATATGAGGACTCGATGAGACACACCCAGGCCGTAACATGGCGCCTTGTAAATTGCAGTCATGTATCGAGCGTCGTTGATGAGCGAGGTGATGTTGAGTATTTGATGTTGCGCTGACCTAATAGCTTCTATGTGAACCTGCGAGCCCGGAGTTACGCTGAGCTCCTTGCAGTAGCCGGTCCGGCTCCGAGATTATTTTGTCCAAACAGGTCAAGCTGCCATACAACGTGCTCTCTTTCTGCCTCGAACATACCCCGCTGTTGCCCAATACAAAGTAATTTTTCAGCGCAACTTCGCTCTGTCTTTGTGGCCAGTTTCATCAATTGATCCTGAAAGGAACATCAATCGGGCAACATGAGCAGCAACGACGAGCTCGTCCTCTCGGACAATCCAGACCATCCCGCCAACCTCATCCCCTCGCTATGCGCCAAGTTCTGGACTCTGGGATGGGTAACGGGGACAGGAGGAGGTGCTAGCATACGCGACGAGTAGGGCGCTTCCACCTCTCCCTGCCGTGCTCCTTGCACTGACATCGTCCAGGGAGCTCGTCTACATAGCACCGTCGGGCGTGCAAAAGGAGCTTATGAAGCCCTCCGATCTCTACGTCTTGTCCCTCCCACAAACCCTCGAGAAGCACAAGCAAGCCATATCCACCCAAGGAGACGGGCCCATTCGACCAGCCTCGCGCGTCTACCTCCGCTCGCCTCCTACTTTCAAGCCCTCGCAATGCACTCCCCTCTTCCTGTCCGCATTCACGCGCAAGGGCGCCAAGTGCTGTATACATACACATAGTCCATACGCGGTGCTAGTGACACTCATTCTAGAACAGCAAGGGCAAGGATTCGACAAGGAGTTCCGAATCAACAATATCGAGCAAATCAAGGGTTTTGCGAAGGGTTATCCTCACAAAGAAGTTGGGAACTTGGGGTATCATGATACACTGAGGATACCTGTCATTGAGAACACGGCGCATGAGGAAGATTTGACCGAGTTCATGGAAGAGGCTATGGAAAAGTACCCCGATGCCTATGCGGTGCTGGTTCGGCGGCATGGGGTGTATGTGTGGGGAAATAGTGTGGAGCATGCGAAGACGCAGTGTGAGAGGTCGGTTGACTCCCTTCAATGTTCTTTGCTGAGGGTTTTGTGTGAATATTGACTTGATATGCAGTTTGGACTATCTCTTCCACTTGGCCGTTGAGATGAAGAAGCTAGGTGTACCATGGGTTTCGGACATTGAGCCGACCCTTCCCAGGAACTCGCTCAAGGCATGAGGTAGAATTTGGCCAGCTTTATATCTGACCATGCCTCCAGAAATCTTCTGTTTTCACACGGAGCTCGACCTACAGATGCAAACTCACGAATCCGGAGTTTAGGCAGTACCGACCAGGCAAATCTGACGTATCGGCTAGAGCCATGAGGCCATGAATTGACCAGGCCTTGCTTCTGCCCATCATATTAGTATGCTGAATGATGACCAACATGGCAAGGTGCATTTTTATACATCTAGGCCACTCTACTGATATTTGCCAGGCATTCAGTAGAGTAAGCCGTGGACGGCTACCCGCGAATAGCCTTTCCGCTTTTATTACATGCGGCCGGATGCGGAAGACCATACTGCACGGCATGGCCTTGGACTCGTCATAGCGCAGCTACCCTAAAATACCATAGATGATTCTTACCTATGCTTAGAGCAAATCTTGTTCCTGCATCAGGCAGGAAACGAAAACGTTCCATCGCCTGGTTGAAGAGGAAGAGGTGCCGGGCAGAGTTGAGATGAAGCGAACAACAAGGTCCAATTGACCGCCTGTAATAGATCTTTGCCAATCAATGGCGCTGCAATTGAAACCTTTCTGCCTGGGTACTTCACTTGCGAGGCTTCCGTAGACAACTCTGTTGATACTTTGAACAAAAGTTCTTGGCAAACACCCCCCCCCCCCCGGATAAATTGTGCTACGAGTAATTAGTACAGGGGAATCAGTCAGTACCACATGCCAAAGGAGATCGCCCCACAGAACATCGAGATTGGATTGCACCGTAGTAACAATAAGTGTGCCGTCTCTTTCATTAAATTGCTGTACACACATTTGGATTGTTTCGCAGAATCCAAATTGAGCCTGTGAAACATGTGAAGCACAAGTAAATCTGGCCTTGCACGTCAGTAGGGACATTCAACCCTTGAGATATACACTATCAATACATTGAGAAAGCCAACCCATCATACTGTCATTCATATGCTGAGCTGACCTGCAGCAGCTTATTAGTGGCTTTGAATATATATGCAGCAAACAACTTTACAGTGGCTATGCATGAAGGGGCTGATATCTGAGAACACCTAGATTTCATCGGGTTACACTATCCTCGGGACTCACCAAATTCGGTACAACATGAGGAACGATGAGGACAGCTTTCAATATTCCAAAACAAGAACCATGTACCGTTCCCCACTGTATTCTAAATTGGTCAGTAATTTTGCCCACGGATGGTAGTAGAAGTAATAAACGAAACTATTCACAGCCTCATCGGAAATGCCGTGCAACAGATCTGGGGAGTGGTTCACAGAGTATTGCGTCTGTGTGGAAGTTTCTAAATGCTTCGATGGGGGTGACGGTGGGTCTCGGGGATCAGTGAATTAGCAGTTTCTCGGCTTGAGAAGCGTAGCCTCCCCCCGCTCCCGCTTGGAGTAAGCGTCCGTGTGGCCCCTGCTGAACAGCCCGTAAATGCAACGCTAATCCCTGTCACCTAGCTGGAGCTTCCCAATACATAGCTGATTTTAAGCCAAAGGGACACGTTGCCAGACCTGCCAGACGACACTTTCGTGCAGAAACATTAAATCCAGACATTCCAATCGTCTCCCAGCACTCCTCTTTCTTCTGCTCGGGTCTCAGTTCTTGTCTCCTCAAGCTCTGGGCAGCATTCTTTGTTTTATTCCTTCATTGAGAATAGCATCATCCTCAGTCGGTCTTCTGGTTGACTCGACCTTGCCACAACAAGGCTCAGCTTTTTCTCTTCTCAAACCCCTTCTGATACCCATTCTCTTAAACCCTCCACACCCATACCATCAACAGCCAAGATGAGGTTCACCCCCTTCATCGCCGCTGCCATCTTGGCTTACGGTGCTGTCGCCGATGAGGCCCAGAAGCCCCTCACTGAGGAGAGCAGCTCTTCTGCTGCGGAGTCTGCTACTGCTGTCGATACCTCCCTCCCCACCTTCACAGTAAGTTTTTAGCCCACTTCATACCATCTCCAGACCGCACCTCCGGGGATTTGTGCTCGATTTGCACCAATTGGCAATGGAAGTCTGGCACAATGGCCTGCAATCACCGCGCAACTCTGTGCAAGCTACAGAGCACCTCCATAGACAATTCAGTCAGCTGACCATGGCATTCATCACAGCCTACCACCATCAAGGCGCCTTTCCTTGAGCAGTTCACCGATGACTGGGAGTCTCGATGGAAGCCTTCTCACGCCAAGAAGGACACAAAGGGCTCTGATAAAGATAAGGACGAGGAGTGGGCCTATGTTGGCGAGTGGGCCGTCGAGGAGCCTGAAGTCTTCAAAGGCATGGCAGAAGACAAGGGCCTGGTTGTCAAGAACCCTGCTGCTCACCATGCCATCTCTGCCAAGTTCGCTGAGAAGGTTGACCCCAAGGGCAAGCCTCTCGTTGTCCAATATGAGGTCAAGCTTCAGAGTGAGTTTTACAAACTTCTGCCCTGACTACTATCGCTCTGTTGCTAATTTGCCTCTGCTCCAGACGGTCTCGAGTGCGGTGGTGCTTACATGAAGCTGCTCCGCGAGAACAAGGCTCTTCACCAGGAGGAGTTCTCCAACACCACTCCCTACGTTATCATGTTCGGCCCTGACAAGTGTGGCCACACCAACAAGATCCACTTCATTTTCAACCACAAGAACCCCAAAACCGGCGAGTACGAGGAGAAGCACGTCAAGTCGCCCAACGCTGCTCGTATCGTCAAGACTACGGAGCTATACACTCTGATTGTCCACCCTAACAACACCTTCGCCATTGAGTTGAACGGTGAGCAGGTCAAGGAGGGCAGCCTTCTCGAGGACTTCACCCCCTCCGTTAACCCCCCTGCGGAGATTGACGACAAGGACGATAAGAAGCCGGAGGACTGGGTTGACGAGGCCCGTATTCCCGACCCCGAGGCCAAGAAGCCTGAGGACTGGGACGAGGACGCTCCGTTCGAGATCGTCGACGAGGAGGCGGAGCAGCCTGAGGACTGGCTGGTTGACGAGCCCCTTACCATCCCTGACCCTGAGGCCCAGAAGCCTGAGGACTGGGATGATGAGGAGGACGGTGACTGGATCGCACCCACTGTCGCCAACCCCAAGTGTGCCGACGTCTCTGGCTGTGGCCCCTGGACCAAGCCAATGAAGAAGAACCCCGACTACAAGGGCAAGTGGACCGCTCCTTACATTGACAACCCTGCCTACAAGGGTGTTTGGGCTCCTCGCAAGATCAAGAACCCCGACTTCTTCAACGACACCACCCCTGCCAACTTCGAGCCCATCGGAGCTATTGGTTTCGAGATCTGGACCATGCAGAACGACATCCTATTTGACAACATCTACGTCGGCCACTCGATCGAGGACGCTCGCAAACTCGCTGAGGAAACCTTCCACGTCAAGCACCCCCTTGAGCAGCTCGCCGAGCTGGCCCAGAAGCCCAAGGCTGATGACAAGAAGTCGCCCTCTGACCTCAAGTTCCTCGACGACCCCGTCCTCTTCGTCAAGGAGAAGGTTGACCTGTTCACCACCATTGCCAAGAAGGACCCCATCGAGGCCATCAAGTTCGTTCCCGAGGTTGCCGGAGGCATTGGCGCTATCCTGGTCACCCTCATCGCTGTCATTGTCGGTGTCGTCGGCGGCTTGGGCGGCAATGCAGCCCCTGCCGTCAAGAAGGCTGCCGGTGACGCCAAGGACAAGGCCGCTGAGGCAAAGGACAAGGTTGCGGCCGCGGCTGCTTCTGGAGCTGAGGCTGTCAAGGACACCACCACCAAGCGCACTACTCGTAGCCAGTCGTAGGTTGACAAGGTGGTTCCTGGACGGATTGGAGGTTAATAGTTGGTGATCGCGTGTCGGACGGGTAAAAGGTTATTTTTTCGAGACCTCAAAACGAGAAAATGAAAAACATGGTGCTTTTTCGCATAGGGGCAGGGTTCGAGCACGGCGTAGCAGGCGTGTATTTTCGGGTCGCGTCGCAGGGAATCCGGGATTGTTTACTATAGGTTTTTCAGTGCTCTCTACCCTGCAAGAAATAAATCCTTTCCTATTCAAAATACCCGCTCTCGATGATAGACATCTTACGTGTGCACCATGTGCTCTTTAGTATTGTAATTCTCAAACGCTCCTCCAACCTCGGTCCCCACTTGACGCCGGAGGGCCCACAACAGCTCCAGGAGCTGACACCGGAGCTCCATGACTAGGTCCGTGTCGACGAGAACTTCACCTGAGACCGGCCGGCCAATTGGCCCGGCCCGGTCATTGTTATCTACATTAACAATGACATTACGAAGCACTTGTTAGCCTTGGGGTCCTGACTGAGATCTGGGGCGAGGATTGTGCAAACCTGATCCCGTGTATAACCGGTCCGGCAACTTGCCAGGCTGGACTTGCCGTCTTGGGATCGTTTTCCCCCGCATCGGACCCTGCATGACGTCCCAGCTCCGTGTCTAAGCCGACGACCCGTGTTGTGTGTAGTATCGTTGAATTGTCCCAACTCCTCATATTCTTAGGTTGTCATTCACGTTACTTCAGTGTGTCTGTGTCTGTGTCTGGCTGGATCGAGTGGCTTGTCGCGCCCTTCTCCCCTCACCCGTTTTCACTATACTGTTGTAGCTGACAATTCCCAATGCGCCGACTACTTCTCTCTGCCCGCGCAGCGCGCTCAACACAGGCGGTGACCCGTAGCGGAAGTGCTCCTCTTCTCCTTGCATCTTCGGCGCCCTCTTCCACAGCCAGAATGGCTCCGACTTCATCTTCTGCTGTGAGGAGGATATCCGCCACAGCAGCACACCTCAACCCGGCCCTTGCTTCCACGGCCAGCAGCTACCCAACCACACACGAGAAGATCGCCGAGGTCACAAACACACCGTACTTCTTGGACAATGAGTTCCGCCCCTCGTCCGCGGACCAGCTCATCCCGCTCTACGACCCTGCCACCAACAATCTGGTGACTCGCGTGCCGCAGATGACTGACGCCGAGCTCGAGGCCGCTGTTGCCTCCGCGGAGAAAGCCTTTCCGATTTGGAGGGAAATGAGCGTGCTCGCACGCCAGCAGATCATGTTCAAGTTTGTGGCGTTGATCCGCGAGAATTGGGATAGGCTAGCTGCAAGCATCACTCTTGAGCAGGGCAAGACTTTTGCCGATGCTAAGGGTGATGTGTTGCGTGGATTGCAGGTGGCTGAGGCGGCGTGTGGTGCGCCAGAGCTGTTGAAGGGCGAGCTGCTGGAAGTTGCGAAGGACATGGAGACGCGGACGTACAGGGAGCCATTGGGCGTTACGGCTGCTATTTGCCCGTTCAGTGAGTACTATCAGCCTTCCAATGTGTGTAGCAGAGGACTGACATATGATTGTATAGACTTTCCCGCCATGATTCCGCTCTGGTGCATCCCAATCGCCACCGTGACCGGCAACACACTTGTATTGAAGCCCTCGGAGCGCGACCCAGGCGCGGCCATGATCCTTGCTGAGCTCGTTCAAAAAGCCGGATTCCCTCCAGGCGTTGTCAACATCGTTCACGGTGCCCACCGCACCGTCAACTTCATCCTCGATCACCCGTCCATCAAGGCTATCTCGTTCGTTGGCGGCAACAAGGCCGGCGAGTACATCTTCTCGCGAGGGTCCGCGAATGGAAAGCGTGTGCAGGCCAACTTGGGCGCCAAGAACCACGCCGCAGTGCTGCCCGATTGCAATAAGAATCAGTTCATCAATGCGGTCGTGGGCGCCGCGTTTGGTGCCGCAGGTCAGCGGTGTATGGCATTGAGCACGTTGGTCATGGTGGGTGAGACGAAGGAATGGTTGAAGGATCTTGCGGAGCGGGCGAAGGGACTGAGTGTTAATGGTGGGTTTGAAGAGGGTGCGGACCTAGGCCCCGTGATCTCGCCTGAGAGCAAGGCACGTATCGAAGGGCTGATTGACTCTGCCGAGAAGGAGGGTGCGACTATCTTGCTTGATGGCAGGGGTTTCAAGCCGGCCAAGTATCCCAACGGAAACTGGGTCGGCCCGACGATCATCACAAACGTCACGCCGGACATGAAGTGCTACCGCGAGGAGATTTTCGGGCCAGTACTGGTGTGTTTGAATGTAGAGACGCTCGACGATGCCATCGATACGATCAACCAGAACGAATACGGTAATGGCGTGGCCATCTTCACGCGCAGCGGACCCACCGCCGAGACGTTCCGACGCAAGATTGAGGCCGGACAGGTTGGTATCAACGTGCCAATCCCGGTGCCATTGCCCATGTTCTCGTTTACGGGCAACAAGAAGAGCATTGCAGGCGGCGGTGCGAGCACGTTCTACGGAAAGCCGGGTATCAACTTCTATACCCAGCTCAAGACGGTGACGGCGCTGTGGAGCGCGGCGGACGCGGTGGGGAAGAAGGCTGATGTGGCTATGCCTACGCACAGTTAGATATCTAGCTGGTGAATTGGAGAAGATGTTATGTAATGAGTTGATTTTAACACAAAAGAGATTGGAATTCTGAATCATGGGTCTGCGAAGTTTGATCTGGCTTGTTCAATATGTGCTCAATTTGGTGAGCATCTCATGTATCTGTCTATGCGGAGACTGCTGCTATCGATGCTAGATCTCACAATTATGACTGTCGTTTCATCTTTGAAACATTAAAATGCTCATTTCTTGTATATGTGTACTTAATCTGGTTATATGCAATGAAAAGCAAATCAGCCATTATGTAGGAAGCCATGTTTTAATGTCACTGCACTTCCGGAGCAGTCCGGATATAACCCTGGGCTTGTAGTAGCCACAAGCAGAATAACGCATTGAAGACCATCATCTTTATTACAACTACCAGCGTGTGCATTTCTCTAAACAAGCTGTCTCCTCCTTCTTCATGAGTACCCTTTTTCTTTCAGTCGAATAATTGAGAGGGCAGGCACTTTGAACAAGTCTAAGAGGTGATCATCTAATGTGTTGTTGTCCTTTGGGCTTGGGACGTCACCTGCCCGGCCCCGCGCCTCCGATACCGTCATTCTACTTCCAAAGACTGGCCGTCTTTAGCACTTTGACAAGTCACACGACTACCCAGAGGAGTTCCTGTGTCAACTTCCTTCAGAACTGATATCAGCAGGTCGAATACCGAGATCCATAAGGCTAAAACATCCGAAGCAGGTGGACTGGCGCAGTGACTCTTGGCCAAAATGGAGATCATCCACCTCCCTCACGATCTCTTCCTGCTCATCCTCGCACGGCTCTCTGCCCGGACAATTGTACTATGCCGACGTGTCTCAAAAGGATGGCATGACGCATTCACAGACCAAGATTTGAATTTGCAGCTTTTGAAGCACTGCTTCCCGAGATGCCGAGAATTGCGCATAGCGTATGCTGCTGCTGCTGCTGCTGGCGGAGACAATACAGCGGCGTTTGCGGCTTTGAAGCGTAGTCCCCCAGGTCAAGTTTTCGACTCGATAGACGGCTTGGATGGGATCTTGAATACTTCGAATGGGACACTCGGGCAAGACTGGACATCTACTTTCGCACGAGTAGCGAGCAGGTATCATCACCTCCGAACCGCCAGGCCACAATCCATATCAAAGATCCGCCTCGGCACCAACGGCCCAGACAAATACCGCTTCTACGGCTCCGCAACATGGGACCGCTACCTGCGGCTTGACGACAAGGTGGCGCCGTTCCATTACCCTGATCCGACCTGGTGCTACGCTCAAGAGGAAGGCCTGCTCGTGTATCACGCCCATCCGGACGACGTCGAGGACTCCCCGCGCACCTACGTCTATCCCTGGCGGTTGTTGGACTTAGAGACTGGCGAAGAATTTGAGGTCGCCTTTCCGCACGATGATGAGAGGGTGGTGCGACGCGTGCGGCTTGCCGCGGGCGTGTTGGTGTTCGAATGGTGCGAGCGGCTGGCGTATCATCAGCTGAACGACAGGGAGGAGTGTCATCGGCATTATATCACAGCTTTCGACGTCGTGCGAAACACTACAGACTCTACACCAAGAAAGGCTGGAAATTGGGAAACCATACAACGCGCAGAGTGGAAGCTACACTTCCTCGGCCTCCCTTTGAATCACAACGACCGCTTCCTGTCAACGCACACGGCGACACACTACGCCGTGTATGTCTGGCAGCCGAATCGAAGCCCTTGGGGTGAAGATGACCCCATAGAGTCCGTCATTGTCTGGGATATCTCATCATCCAAGGAGCCGCCGAGGATCATCAGGCGCATGACGTGGCCAGTCCTGGCCTTTTACGGGGTGCGTCAGAGGGCTACACCACGATTGCGGTGCTTAGGGATGGACGAGCGGAATCTTTTCTTTGTGGAAGAGGAACATCGTTGGGAACGGGGCAGTCACTCGAGTTTGAGTGCACCACGGGTACATCTTGTTAGGACTACGGGTGTGCCTGTTATCCCCGAGCCGGTCGAGTCGCCAGCATCACGTGAATATAACGCGCAGGATGATGGCGCTCAGGTAAAAGACGAGAACGATCGAATCGCCCACGGGCCAGCCTGGCTTGACAAATGCGGCGCCAATGGCGACGTCAACCTCTCCTTCTGCTCCCGGCTGGACGCACCTTCATACTTCCAGCCCACAGATACCGCATTCTACACCAGTGGCAGCCCGGGCCTCTGGAATGGCACTCCCCCACCAGGTACACGCGTACGAACTACCTTCACTGAAGAAATCCGCGCCGCCATGCACGCTTCGCCCGTCCGTTGGCCAGGCTGGGCACCCTGCTGGCGACACGAGGAGTTCCCTTATCTCACCGTGAGCGAGATGGTGGATTTCAAAGCCGGTGTGCGGGTCACAGCGCGGTACTGCTTCATGCTGGAGACATTGAGTGTACACGCTCGGCCGAGTCTTTCGATTGGGGGGCTGGGCGGGCTCTCTGGTGCTGCGTCTTCGGTGAACTCTACTACTCTGGTGGCTCAGGAGAATAATATTGAAGATACGGAGGTCCTGCAAACTGTTCCTGCGCACTTCAATGGGAAGTTGAAGGCTGCCCGGAAACATGAGAAGAGAAAGGCCGGTGAGGAGAACGAGATGGATGAGGATGATGAGGTCCAGTTCGCGGATGAGATGTGGGATAAGCTTCTTGGTAAGGGGTATATTTGCGGGGACGAGAGATGGCTTATTGGGGAGGATAGGGAAGGAAGCATTACTATTGCCAGGTTTTGAAGGGCACTGGTTCTGGTTGTCTGCCCGGGTGGCGGGCTTTTGGAGTGGATAGAGACAGTACACATTGACCTTGCTCGAGGAGTCCCATCATTTTCGTGAAGCGTTGACAGTAGGCTCGGGTGTTTATTCTAGGGATGGATAGTGACTGAGAAGCGATCACGCGGCCAAAAGACGAAGGCACATACGTAATTTGCCGTTGTTAGTTCTCGTAGTGATCAAAATTACACACCTGACCCTTATTGCTCCATCATCTGCCTGCAAAAAGACACATTACCTGATCAAGAATCTCCCCGCCTCTCGCGTCGTCCTCTCTCCCTCCTGTGCGGCTTACCATGAGACTTCTTGTCTAGATGGAATGTGTCACTAGGAGCAGAACGGTCCACATAGACAAGAAAATAATTGCAAGATGAGTTACAAGGCTATGTGCCAAGTAATTAATTTCGAAGGGCCTGTCAAAGCGGATGAGAAGCAATAGCCTTATGAGCTCTCGGGCCGTTGAGGCTGACGAGATCACTCCACTGGGCCGAATACGGGTAACAACCACGTGCAAGGTCAGCCCAACGTAATCCCAAGTGGTTCGAGTGAGCCGGACCCGCCCCCGGATTTTAGAGATTGGGCCATTAGGTTGTCGAAAATGTCCTGCACGGAGACTCGGAAGGGAATTATTAGGGATGGTGAGCTTGGCGGATGATTTGCCAGAGTTGTCCTCGATGAACACGAGTAACTGGTGACGATATGGGATTTATGCGATATGCGTGAGTAATTTGCTGAACCAATATGCATCGGCCAAAGTCGTGGCGCATCGGCCGGCGCGTCTTGGTCGCGTCTATTGGTATCGACCGTGTCGCATGAAACGGCAGACGGCGCCTAGAGACAGCTGGCAAACTCTCCTCCAGACGATCCTTTATCAAATAAACTTTTGCTGGCCAATGCTATCGTGTTCACGACAGATAGCAGCTGTGTGCTGGACAGTGATACTGCATAGTAGTACTATGGTAGTAAGCCAGCTGTCATCGCCGTCTCGGAAGTGGCGCCGGGACTAGAACAGGACCTGCAGCTGGGCGCGGCTCCATATTGACGCACGTCGCCAGGGTCCGAGGAGAGCTCATCGAAGGAGAGAAGCCGGATTTGATATGGAAAAGTGGGCTCGATGGGTGACGACGTGGCCGGTCTAGTGGACTTTGGTCGATTACCTAGGTACTACGAGTATGCACGTACGGTAAAATGTCCTTGAGAGCTCTTCAAGATAGAAGAAGGTGCAAAGATAGATACCTCTACCTAGGTCTGTCTGAATCGAGCGGACAAGTGCTCTGGCGTAGGCATGTTCCAGACCCCTACCTAGCCGCTTAGGTACGTACTGTACCTAGTTTAGACTTGAGGCGTGTCACACCACGATCAGGGTCAAACAGGAAAGGACATCGGGCTCACCCTTCTGCGCGGCCCGGCGTCATCCCATCTCTCGAAGCTGGGCTACTTAGGTACCTACCTACCTAGTAGCCTAGGTAGTAGGTAACCACCTACATTGGCGAGTCGTCCATCTCAAGAAAAGAGGCTCGCTCCATTTATTTTTGACGGCACCGCTCCGAGGTGTCCCGATGCTGTGGACTGGGAGACTGGGGATCCCCACCTGCATACATGAAGTCCCCAGGGGCCCTTGCAGGTGACGAAGGGAAAGGATCGAAGAGGTATTTGCTTGATGCCAGGTATAAACTAAACTACTACTTACCAGAGTGTATGCCTAGGTAGGTAGGCATTTATTTCTTCTTCTTTTCTGCCCAATTGGATCCCCCAAGCAACACCCATCCCATTCGCGGCTTCCAAAGGGCCTGAACACGGGTCGCCCTTGCCCAGTCAACCCGACTACCCAAAAACGGCTCAGCTGCTTTTGTTTACAAATAATGCTCACACGGATCGAGTCTTGGAAGTACTCCAAGCCCCAGTCCAGTCTGCCACGGTCTCACCCTCTCTGTGTGCTGTTTCCAGCATTTGTCCATTCACTCATTCTTAATTTCTTCTCTTCCCTTCCCATCCATGATCAAAGACTTTCTCTCGAATAAAATGGTCTCTTGCTGCTTACCTTCTCACTATCCTTGAGTGGCTCGTCTTCGCTTTCGTCGGCGGCTATTTGCATCACTTCACACAAATGCATTAATTTGGGATCTCACCGGAAACAATACCAAACACTACGCACTTGGTCCCCGACCGGGGCTTCGACACTTACAAGCATATCCCATACATTGATTAGCCAAGATGGCCTGGGACGCCCCCCGTCGCGGTGATCCACTGCCTCGTACCCTCGGGATCCCAAATTTAAGCGTGGACGAGCTCGACTTCCACAAAAAATGTCTCGACTTGTCCAACACCAAGGACGAAATGCTCATCATGAACGGCCAGTTGTCGCCTATTCACGAGGAGCGCCGTTTTCCAGCCAGTAACGCGCCTCTACAGATCCATGTTACTGCCAAGTTTCACGACCCTGCTATAAGATTTACTTACAATCGCTCCTACTACAGCTCACTATCATTTGTTCCCACAGAACGAGTATGTCACGGCTTGGTGCGGAGGATACGGCACTGTAGTGAGGAAGTCATCACGCGCAAGGACTCGGACGCCCTCAACCCTACACAATGCCTTCGCAAGGGTCCAAAGCCCCTTCGTTTCGAGCTGGTATTCGAAGTTGTTCGAGCCAACCACTCTGGCATTTGGGCTAAAACTTCATTCAAGTCTTATCAGAAGCACGCTCTTACTAGTGCCTCAGCAAAAGAGGTGCTGCGCTCGACTCACAGGATAGTCGGGTTGTTTATGAGGCGTCACGACCAGGGCTTTGAATGGACCGACGAGCCTGGCTACAACCGTTTCCCTGACAAGCCCGAGACATTTAAACCTTCTCTTCAGGGGAGTTTGAATCTCGCTTGCGTCCCGCGATCCTTCTTTATCGAGTCTCGCCAGACCTGGGAGTTCGTACCTGGCTATTCATTGGAACTGGCCCTCAAGAGCAGCAACCCAGCGCGACGCCAAACTGTCATCACCAAGACGCTGAGAGTGGACAGTGGACAGAACACGCCTCTGAACCTTGGTCTGGGTGAGGATCTGCTTTGGCAGGCATACAGGTCACTGCAGGATTTGCTCGACCAAAAGAAGAGCTCGTTCGACTTCGACCATGCAAGCTGCGACGGTTTCGATGGAACACCGGATTGTGACTGTCAACACTTCGACGAAAACGCCATCGATGTGAGACTACGAGTCATCAACAACCTTGGGCCTGTGTATGATCACCTGCAACGCAGTACCCAAAGTAGGCTACGACTATTCACCCACCCAAGAGGCCAGGACTGTGACGAGTTTATCCACCAAATCCAGGCACAGCTGGACCAATACAGAGACAGAACCGATGCGAAAGTGGCAAGTCTAAACGACTTTGACTTCCGCATCGCTGAGTTGACCGGTCATGGGTGGCATGAAAAGGCTTGCGCTCGTTTCATCATCGATGGCGAACACAATCGCAGTCGTCGGACTGTTCAGGCTCTCTTGGATCGCATTAGGACTGGCGTGAGCGATGTTCTTCGGGGACATGATGTGGCCATTCGCATGGTTGCGTACAAGCGTGGACACCTGATTTTGGACAAGGCTCTCATTGCTCGCGATCATCAGTCGACGCCCTGCCTTCGCTCCACGAGCGTTGCCAAGGATCAACCGCAACGTCTACTTACAGAACTCAAGAAACGTATTCAGGGTGCCATTGATATGGTTTGCAAAGATACTTGCAGAATCGACGACATTCTTGAGATTGCTTCTGAACCACGGAAACGAGAACTTTTCCACGCTCGTCGTGCCTCTTCGTCGTCCCGGCCTTTCACCCCTTGCGATACGCCCCAACGACAGACTCGGCCTGGATCACCGGGAAGCTTCTCGACAAAACCTCCAACGCCGCCTGTGGTACCAATCAGGAGCTCATCGAGGGTCTTCCCACTTGTACCAGCCAAGTATCAGGTGGAGAAGAAGCGGACCAAAGCGTCGTTGGTGAAAGATTCGGCGGTTGGTGTGAAACTGCCGTCTGTTGTTCTAGAGGATGACCAGAAAGACAATGGTGGTGAGGTACTCAAACCTCCAGCTGAGGTATACCCGGCGTCGAAGGAGGAATATGAAACTGACTCGAACTCAACGCACTCTTCCATGCCGGCCCTCACTGAGTGCGACGATGCGCCCTCACCTGACCAGAGCATGCTTATCACGCCGAGTTGTGTGCGGTCCTCGTCGCCTGTCCCACACGGATTGCCTTCTATTGAAGATCTCAGAAGTCATCAAATCTCATCCAGCCCGTTCTTGATGGATACCTCGGCCCCAAATAGCACTGAATTCCCCGATATGGGCCGTTTCGAGAACAGCAAGGCTGTGCCGCAGAAGACTGATTTATCGAGCGGTCGCCCCAGGACGCCAAAGCATTGCGAAGCCGAAATATCGGTCACTACTAGTACTCCGAAGGCTCTCGGGGACGCAAGCGGTGACGAGAAGACCCCGATGCCTCTCCGTTTGATTCAAGCGCCCAACGAGATTGATGAGTCGGGAAATAAGGACAATGGTCTGGTACCGAAGCATAACGCTGCCGGGACCGAGCCTTCGGAATCTGTGTCACAAATCCTTCCTACGGAACCTACGGAGGGCGCTACAGAGCAAACGCTGCTGTGTCCTTTGGAGGAAGCTTCATCCAGTGGACCTACCGCTGAGGTTCATGAGGAGCATGAGTGCATCACTGAATGCGATTCATCAGAGACACTCCGGCCATCTGCAGCAATGCAGCAGCATTCCATTGATGACTTGGCCGGACTGCGAAATATCCAACCCATTGAAATCCGCGATGTTGTCTCGGAACCGGTATTTGAGCAACCATGTCCCAAAGTTGATGAGGAAGCGAGTCCAACGCCTTCGGTGCCGACGGTGCAATCTGAACTCACTACGCACGCAGACTCGGACAAGAACGGGTTGCGGGCCAGGACAATGGACGATGACCTGTCACGGTCCAAAATCGATTTCTTCGAAGAAGACGAAGACAGCGCCATTGAAGCGGATGCGGTAGAGGACGGCAGCCATATTCGGGCGGGACCGCGGCCGATGGGGATGTCCGAGACGTCCGGGCCCACAGGCCATGTGATACTCTTTTCGGACTCCGGGATTGATGTCAGAACAGGCTCGGAAGCTACCGACCAGTCCGGGTCCGAAATTGAAAAAAGGCGTGTTCTTTCGCCAATTGATGAGAGCGCTTTCGAGTTTGATGTGGACCCTTATGACTCCACGGGGCAGAGTCCGACGACACCAAGGTTGTCTGAACCCGAGCAGGAAAGCGCTTCGGACCCGTGGGTCAGTCAGGATGTCCGACGCGGAGATGAATTGCTACCCGTCAACACAAGAACCTCATCGACGAACGCAGCTGAAGTGCCCGAGAGTCCGTGTGATCAACCTAATTCGGCCAAGAAAGCCTCAGTGCGGGCCCCGACACAAGCTTCAGGCCCCGTGAATCTTCCCAAGGTTAGAACTTCGGACCCGATATCCACGCCGCGTGCGGTTTCCAATCCACAACCATCACCGGTCCATGTTGGGCTGGGTGGTGCCCAACTCTTCCCTTCACTTCCCATCTTCTCGAATCTTAGGTCTGTCAGCCACGACACAAGGGCAAGTTGGTCGACCTCATCCTCCTGGGAGGATGTCTCTGGTAGCCGACGCTCTAGCGATTCAGTTGACACGATCAAGGCCTCACCCACAGGCTCTGAGCATGATGACCGTCCAAACTCACCTAAACGCCTTGGGACCCCTACTGCTGGTCTTATCGGTCTTCATGAGTCGAGGTGGGCTGAGTTTGGGATACGAACGGCGTTGACGGGTACACACGCCTTTGATCGTCCGTCCACAGCCCCATTACTGCAAAGCCCAGACCTCACCCGCCATGATACTGAGACCAAGGCGGAGGCTGGGGTTGATCATGTTGACAATATGGTCCAGCAGAGCTCCTCTTCGCCGCGCAAGTCATTCCATCTCAGGCAGAAGAAGAGTATTGGGTCTATCATCGCGACGAGCAAGGTAAAGAGGAAAGAGAGCAAGGAGCTGCGGAAGCAGAAAAGTGTCGAGCTGAAGAAGACGCCCAAGAAGACCAAGTCGAAGTCGAGCAAGGAATCTACTGCGCCTAAAGAAGATGGCGACGGTGCTGCTCGGTTTCCGCGGGCCATGATGCTCGTCGCTGGTCTGGCTTTTGCTTCATCTGTTGTCAGCCGAAATCACGCTTGAAAATAAAAAGCATCTACAACAATTTGCAAAAATAGACAGGAAAAGCATAGTCGTCAGACGGTCTCTGTTTTGCCAAAGGCCACTGTCATTGCATCAATCAGCATCGCCATAAAGTATGGAATTAACGGGAGTATCATTCACGGGAGCAGTGGAATAGCATGGTGTTTTTGAGGGGGTCATTAACAGCATTGAGATCTGCTAAGGAGAAGCTCACTCACACACAATGTGTGCAAACCACACCGCCCCTTCCGGGCTTTTCTTAGGGTCGGGATATTTGATAGGACCGCAAATGCCCGGTACCGTCTTGGAAGTCGAAATAGAAAAAAACATAATCAATTGAGTATGAAAGTGAGGTGCAATGGGGTCCAACCGGGGAATGGTGACAGCATAAATCTGTAGACTGTGTTTTTGCATTTACTAGACTGTGTTCTGAAATTCGTCTGTTAATCTGTTCATCAGGAGAAGTTCGAGTTTCTTGAATGAAGCAGCGTCCACATTGTGTCACACATTGTGGTACGCCGAGTTGAGTCTTCTCGTCAGGTCAACATGACAACGAAGCTCGACACATATTCCGCGACTTGGCTCTTCATCCTCATAAGCCTGGTTTCGCATCTTTGTCAGAGTCCCGGGAGGAGCAAACATTGCTACTAAACCTCATCCTAACGACGTAGAGCCTGGCCGCAGCCGTAAATCAATTTTCGTAGCAGGCCATCATCGCCACGGATGCCTCACAATGAGCATCTCCTCATCACCTAACCGAAGGCCAGCCTCACAAAACACCTCAAAGGCTTTTCAAGTGAATCGCATGGGCCATTTTGACTGGCAAATACGAGCAAGTTTGCATCCCTGGGCGACTTTCGGACTCAGCTTTGTGGTAGAAGATGAGCTGCTCCGGCGATACTCATTTTCTCTGAGTAATGATGATGGCTCTATGCTATGTCACTCCATCGAGTTTAGCTACGTTGATATAACGCACAACTGAGAGCCTATGTGGAGAGGATCTCATATCATATGTGGCCTTCCGGAAAAGTACTCGATTACTCTTGGGTGTGCAACAACTTTTCTGGCGTCGAAGCCGAGCACCTGAAGGCCTTCCAGGGTAGCCGCGCGGGATAAAGCAACGTAGCTTTGCCCTAGACAAAGAGGGGAAAGTGTCAGCGAAAACGAATTGTCCTAGAGGCACGAAGAAGGCTGCGATAACTTACCCTTCTCAAAAACCTTATTGAGATCGACCTTCACGCGGTGTATGGTTTGGCCCTGCGCCTTGTGGATAGACATAGCCCATGCTAGGACCAGAGGAATCTAGTTTGCGAATTAAGGCTGAGTAACAATACGAGAATCGTTTAGGAGAATTGGCATAACGCCTGACCAGGGAGCGTTCACTTACCTGTACACGCCGAGCGAGCAGATTGCCGTCGCCATCTTCAGCACGAAACTCTTCACTGGTCACCAGCATTGTCTCCTTCCCCTTGAAAGTTGAGAATTCAACGAGTGGTAACAGTTCCTTTGGCGTGTCATCCTTCTTCTTATTCTGCTGGCGCTGTTGCTGCGAGGCAGGGTCCTCACAAAAACCAATTACCCTTCCCACACTCCCATTCACGAGCGTCTCGCTCACGTTTTTGACAAGCATGACTTGGGCATCACGCTTCAACACGAGCGTCTTTACGACAGCCATATTGTCCAACAACCGCCGCCTCTTGTCCGGCGGCGCAGGCCCCGTGTCTCTGGATTCAAATGTGTAAGCTGGTCCTGGGAGAGCAGCCATTCGTGCGGCGTTGGCGCGGTCGACCTCAGCGCGGAGGGGGAAAAGTTCAGTTGAGAGCAGGTCGCCTTCAGCTTGTGACAGCGGGCGGGAGAGGGCTTTCAAAGTTTGGGCAGCGGAGTGTGAGATTTCTCCCTTGCGTATGTCGTTGAGGAGGGCGATGAATCCTACAAATAATGCAATTTAGCGTTGTTACATACCGAGCCACACAGTCTGGTTCACACAGAGGAGAAGTCTGTATGGTATGGCAGCACCTACGATCATCCTTTTGACGAAAAACCTGGGTGAGTGTGATTGTACGTTCAATACTCGTCTTCCAAGCGGAACTTTGAAATGCAAAGCATACCTCCTTCCCAGAGGAGGTGACTGGAGGGAGCTGGAAGAAGTCGCCCGTGATGACCAGCTGTTCAACGCGCGTCAGTCCCTCTCAGCCTTCAATCAAACAAGAAAATTGCATTCATGAGTGATTTGGCCCGAATATTCAAGCATATTCACGCATAATCAAAGGTAGAAAGCACTCACTTGGATGCCTCCAAACGGCTCGTCCGGCTTCTTGCGAAGCTCCATAGCCAAGGCGGCAAGAGTATCGAAGAGTTGACCATCCACCATAGATACTTCACATCATGTCAGCTTACTATATGTCTTCAAAAAAAAAGACATGAAATCACTTTAGATTCACCTTCGTCAATAATGAGGACCTTGACCACCTTCCAGCGCCTGTGAGCTGGTCTGCATGTCTTGATGAAGCTGACGAGCTTGCCAATGTCATGCATGCCAGGCGTGACAGCGCCCCATGCATGTATCGTTGTCCCTGAGATCCAGGAATTAGCCCAATGGTAGACACCTGAAAGATACTGGGAGTACAAGTATCGCGTACCCCCAATATTCTGTGCAGCGATACCTGTGCTGGCACAGACAGCGAGGCACTCCGGCTTTTTGGCATATTTCCTGCGCAAGGCCCCTATTACAGACCTGAGGAGGAATGACTTGCCGGTGCCTTTCTCACAGTTGATATCAGAATCAGTAGACTGTTATACATATTTTTGTTTTCCAACATTTTCATAATCACGGTAGCAATTCGGAAACCAACACGAACCTGCGGATCCGGTGAAGAAGACACTCCGTCCGTCGTCCACAATCATGCGCAATACAGCCTTTTGCTCCTCACTGAGGCTTGGAACTGACTCGATCTTGGCTTTGGGGGCTGATGTAACGGTGTGTCTTGTTGTGGCCGACTGAAGCCTTTGGCCGGCTGCAGTGGCTGTTTCAGCGGCGCGGGCGGGCAGGAAGAACGCGTCCAGACGCGGCTGTTTCGATGGTTTAGGGCGCACACTTTCGAGGCTGTCTCCCGATTTCCGTTTCGGCAACAGAGGCATTGTAGATGGTTGTGGTATCTGGCACATGAGTACACCACAAAAAAGGATTGTGTGGCTGTTGAGACTGTGATCGTGGCCTCGCTCGCGTCTCCACATATGACCAAAGTAAATAAATACAATCAGGATGCATACCACGGGTTAGGGGTAACCCACCCCCTTTTCCCCCAAAGGAAAAACTTGAGAAAAATAATCCATGAACAGCGAGAGGATGCTAGCGAGAGGGCAGTTTTTAGAGAAGAATGGTCAGGCGATGGATAGCCTCAAGCGGTGAGGAGAGCATCCACGGACGGGACTGCATCTAGCCGCAACACAGAACGGACCACCAACAAGTCTACACATTACAACCAAGCATGGAGGAATTTGAAAGAATAAGAAGTAAACCAGTCTTGGCCCATAGAAGGGTTGCTGGTAAGTCTTTCCTTTGGTAATTGGAAGGTTACCAACTACAATGATTCATCTCCTGGACATGCAAGACACTCTCACGAAGGAAAATAACTACTGTTCTCCCTTCGAAGCTGGCCTACGAACACTGTCTGGGTCTCGAGGCAGGCCCGCAAACGGTTCATGATGGGTACCTGCAGCAGCTTGCAGCCTGGTTCTGTGAAAGAACCAAGCAGATCAAGTCCTTCAAAGGCGGCCGTCTTGGGTATTGGAGGGGAGAACAAACGAATTGATACATGTGTAGTCCGCTGCTAGACACTGGCGCCAGCTGCCTACAGGCTACATCATCCGTTTGTACAGACACCGCTCTGATAACAATCCATAATATATAAGATGTTTCCCTTTTCAACATTCTGTAATACCTACTGTACCCTTTGCAAGCCATGCTCCTGGGCATCTACTTGACTGATAAGTGATCATGAGTCCTGATCATGCCTGCGCCTCTCCTTCAACTCCCGCCACCACCACCACCGATGTCCCGCTGACCCTCGCCATCCGCACTCGCGAGCCTCCGGACAGCGTCTCGCCCAAAAAGAAAACCCCAGTCATCGCTCACACTGAGTCGATCAAGACCGAGGTTGTGCCTTCGGAGAAGGTCAAGGACGAGGTCAATGCTGTACCTGCGGTCATGAACAGATTCAGTGTCCAGTATGGTGTCAACTTCACCGGCCTTGAACCCTGGATTAAAATCTGCCGCGACCTTGGTATCGAAGGTCCTCTCAACAGCAAGACGCAGTGCAAGAAAGTGAGTGACTGCCTTTTGCACGATGATTTCCTCTTTCTCCACTAACCGCTTGCCCCCTTCCCCCCACAATCACAGGCCCTCGCGTATGTACACGTCAACATCCGCGACTTTCTCGATGCAATCGACGCTCGCGCCGCCGCCGCCGCGTGCTACTCTGACCCCGTTGAGCGGGCTGCCATTCTCAACGCGCCCGTGAGCATATGCTTCTTTGACAGCGAGTGGTCCCTGGCAGCCTATACACTCGCCAGCCACCGTGTATACCCGCGACGCGAGATCCGAGCTAATCAGGAGCACCCTTTGCGGCTGCTGATGGCGAACATCTGGCATCCTCGTGGCAGGAAGGCTAGACGGGGCGCGATAGGTTGTTGATGGGGTGGGTTGGTTTGGACTTGTAGCGCTGTCTAGTAATGGTGCAAAAATGCCAACTCAAGAAGAGGATGCGAAGGGATGACCACCGAGGTATTCACTAGGGTTCATGCTGGATATCGATGGCAGTGAAAATTATGATCGAGCTGGGGGCTCTGTTGGCCATTCTTGTCTGCGACAAAAGTCGACCTCGTAGTGCTTGCCCTCATCTAGGGCCTAATCTCCCACAACCGCACTTTGCCCACATCGTTTCCTACTGACAACATCATCTCCGCTTCCTTGCCACTTCCAAACGCCACCGCCGTGATCCTTCCAAGCGGAGTCTGCTCCGTCGGCCAGTTTCTGTACACAGTACAACTGGGTAGATGCACAAGTTTGAGAGAATCTCTCTTGTGTTGACTCGCAAATGCAAGCAGTTGGCCATCAGGGCTGAATGTCGTCGTAGTGATAGGCGTTGTTAGTTGCTCGAAGCGGCGAGTAGGCTCAGGCAGAGTCTTGATCTCCACGGAGCCGTCCTCGTTGGTCTTGTCGATCAAATCATTCCGGTCGTAGATATTCAGCACTCCACTGTTCGAGCCCATCGCTACCCAACGATCCCCGCCAAGCCCCTCGGGCCCGCCCTTGCCTCCCATCGACAACACTGTGCCTCCGATGGATCCCTCGTCGCGCCATAGGCCGACTGTCCTCTTCGAAGCCAGCGACCACTCGGCAACCTGTCCGTCGCGTCCCAATATTGTGATACCCTCGCCATTTCTCCACCACGCGAAATCCGCAATACCACCTCGACTATCCAGCCTCGCCTGGGCAACCCACTGCATGCTCCCGGTGCTCAGGATATTCAACATGCCGCCACCCTTGCGACTTGTTGCGATGAGCGCCATGTGCTTGCCATCTGGCGCAAGACGGAAGCGCTCCATGGTACGCTGCTCGTGTTGGTGGCCTTGGATCTTGGTAATCTTCTTCACTAGACCAGTGGTCAAGTTCCAAGAGTGAAAAAACCGCCGCCGCCCGGCGAATATGATCTCTTCGCCATTGGGGTGTAGAAATGCACTACGTCGAATGGGCACGGATTTGACTTGCACCGAGGTGAGTTGAGGATTGGGAGTTGGCAAAGCGCCAGGGCTTATGTGATGCAGATAGAGAATAGAGGCGGTAGAGCTGGAGAGGAGCACGGGGTGTTGAGGGTGGAAAGAGAGCGAATCGACAGGTCCCCGATGTGTGTCGGGGATATCTCGCGTACGCTGAATATCGAGCACCTCAGGTCGGAGCTTGCGCTTCTTGCGGCGTCCCTCACCATTCAAAGCATTGGCGTCGCGTAAGAATTTCTCCAAAGGCAGGGCGGAGAGATCATCGTCCTCATCGCTGGGTTCCGAGTCGCTGGCTGACGCTGAAGCTGACGATGCTGCCGAGGATCTCCGTCTGCGCTTCTTCTTGCCATCTGCGGCAGCCTCCTTGGCCCATGCTGGAAGCGGGTTGAACTTCAGATACTGCTGTCGTAGTCGTCTCGCGTACTCGGCCCCACTGACATAGTCATCCGCTTCCGTCTCACGCAGTTTGCGCAATTGCTTGACACCAGCAAGCGATACGGTCAGTCTCTCATCATCGCTGTCGACCCAAGCGGGCTGCGGTCCAGATTCCTCCACCTCACTAGTGACGGTCGTCGTGATTTGCTTGCCATCCGCGCCTGGGCCCGTGTCAAGCATGAACAGCGCCGAGTCGTCCAGTTCCTCCAGATCCGCGGTTCCGGGCAACACATCCCCATCGTCGATTCGTAGACCCTTAAAGTCGTCATCATCGTCTGAATTCTCTGCATTGGCAAATAGATTGGCGCGGAAGCCGGCCTTGTTGCCCAATACCAGCCGCTCGAGCTCTTCCTCGTCTGAGTCCAATTCATCGACTTGCATGTAGTCGGTAGATTTCACCGGGCCATCTTCGTTCTCCGAATCTGAGAAGTGGTCATCAGAATTTGATGAAGTATCGTCAGACACCGGATCCTGGACTTTGCGCGACATTTTGGATGTGGTTGGGTTGTGAGAGAGTGAATGTAGAAGTCACCCTCAAATTTTGGCAGCGTCGAAAAAAATCAGATTCGCAACTGGCAGCCTCGCAGTAGTTAGTAGTGGGGCCCGGCAGGCCAAGCGCGCCATTGGCTCCGTGAGTAAATGTCCCCCACTTTCACCCGAGACGCTGGGTCAGCCGCGCCTGCTGTTATAGGTGATCCGTCAAACGAATAGGATTGAACAAAGCGCATTTTTATTGTTATTAGATATCTACCTGCTCATCTATCTTGAGATGTGCACAGATAGCTGTGCTTAGATTTGTGATATAGCCCGTTTTCCTACACACTTTAAATTAGATGCGGATCCGGCGATGGAATCAAGTGTTCTTCCATTAACAAATGCTGTCTGTGAATGCCTGGGTATACTGATTCGGTCGAACAGCCTTGATATACATAGGGTATCTCATCTCAAAGCACCAGAGCCGCAGCGAAAACAAGGCCACACATCCACATGGCGCTGGCCTCCCAGCTCAACGTCGCAGCGCCCCCAAGACCCCCTGTCGAAGGGTCCGTCTTATTGAGCTTGACCTGGACAATCTGCGAGTCTCCCGGTGCGAACAAGATGCCCACGCGATTTGCTATTGTGGCATTGATCTGCTCGGGTGTCATTAGCGGGTTGTTTATCGAGTCGCAGTCAGGGCGGGTGGTTGAGTTGTCGATGCTGTTGGTAACAGAGATGGGCAGATCAAAGATTGTGTAGTAGCTTGTATTGTTCATGCGGAAATTCTGGCGGATCGAGATGTTGTATATGCCTCTTGCGCTGTCTGCTGTGGTCGGTTGTCCGTTCCCTACCAAGCAACTCGGCCACGTCCACTTGACGTGCTTGACTGTGCTCCCCGGCTCTTGTTGCATGATGGGTCCGTAGGTGGCATTAGTGATGGTTCCGTTTGATATTGTGAAGTTTCGGCCCGTGTCATAGCTGTACATGAAGATGGTGATGTTGTTTATTCGGCTGGGACTGTCGACGGCTGCATTGAGCGGCAGCACTCCGTCTGCGCTGACATCGAGGGCGACTTCAATTTGGGATCCACCCAACGGCGTACCCGGCTGCGGTGCATCCACGATGGCGAAGCCTGGAGTGAAGATCTGACCATTGGACACAGTGAAGTTTTGTTGGCCCAGTGCTCCGCTGAAAAGAAGCGGCAGCAAGGCCGCGAATAGGCACGGTGGCACCATGCTCGTGCCGAGTGGTTGCTGGGAGGATAGAAGATATGGGACGGCGAGATGAGACGAGCTGACAGGTGGAAGTCGGGGTTATTTGGGCATTTCCATAGACGATTTGATCAGAGCGGGCCTGTCAATGAAGGTGAAACGAGCCAGACCAGCCTGCTGCTTGATGAGTACTGGTAACCAGGTAAGGCAGACGCAGACTCGACTTGAGAAGGGAAGGAGAAGATTGAAAGTGGATTTGCCACTTTCGCATACGATTAAGTTCCGATGACAGCCAAGAGGGGACTGGCCTTTTTGGCCATTTGGGTCTCGCGTTTTGCCTGTCAACTTGTCAAGGCTACTTTTTGGTTCGGGTGTCATCAAGAGCAGATCCCGCGCATGATACAACCAGGTCAGGCTTGGAGGCGAGAAAACCTGGTAGCGTAAGAACCTTGGGAATATTGGGAGACTTTAGTATATAGTATGGCGTCTTGATCGACGTGACGCCATACTATACGCAGTTCCTACATAGTAAGGCCATGGAGTATGGTGCAGGCTGGCAGGGCAGTACACGCAGCTAATAAGGTTGGAGTATGCAAAATGCAGCGAGATGTTGACCAATTCGACGACTGCGCGCTCTTGAAACTAGGCCCAGGGTGTGTTTGGAGATGATTGGTGCGAATTCTCGACAGAGGATCCACCTGCATCCTATCTTGGCCTGCCGGCCTGCTTGGGTCTACCTAGGGAAGTTCGAAGAACTGGGACTTGCCGGCATGCGCCGATATCGATAGCACCAAAGTACTGTCTTAATCAGCCGCTCACTGCCAGACAAGTAACATCTCACGACACAGTACTTATCGAGGTAATGATCTAAAATGATCCACACGGTATCAAACAAGTGATAAAGGAACAACCTCACTTTTGTCAGGGCTACATACGAGCAACCGGCGCCAGTGTTGCATTGATCTCGAGCCCCTGGCCGTGGATCATCTCTCATCCGCCCGTCTCATCTCCAGATCGTCCCTCACCCTTAATACAAGCCACCACAATATTAGCATTCCTTCAGCCTCACTAAATCCTGCTGTCTTCAGCACGCTCTTAGCTAATGCCTCTGCTGCGGCAAGGACCACGGCATGCTTGCCGAGCGTCTGTTTGCAAGGCTAGAGCCTTTTGGCACTTGCAGTCAAGATGCCTTCCCACGCAGTTTCGGCAGTACAGCCAGTCTAACCGCGAGCTCAAAAGCCTTCTTCGCATCTCGCCGGAAATTAAAGATGCCATAGCAAACAACAAACCCGTGGTGGCCCTTGAGTCGACCATCTACACCCACGGTGCTCTGGGACGTGACCTTCCCCAAGTACTCAATGAGGTCGTACGGCGAAATGGCGCTGTGCCCGCGACCATAGGCGTCCTGGATGGTATTCCAACCGTCGGCCTAAGCCCTAACGAGATAGAGCGCATGGTCAATGAGGGTGCCCGGAAGATCTCAAGACGAGATTTTGCTTACATTGTCGGGGCCGTGAGTAGTTTGAATCCGTCTCGTGCGTCCAAATACCCAGCTCAACTCCAGCGTAGGGTATAAACGGCCGCAAAATCCATGGCGGGACCACGATAGCTGGGACCATGGTTCTCGCGCGTGCAGCTGGCATCCGGATCTTCGGCACAGGTGGCCTTGGGGGCGTGCACCGTGGAGGGGAGAACAGCATGGACGTCTCAGCAGATCTGACCGAGCTGGGCCGAACGCGGGTAGCAGTCATCAGCAGTGGCCCGAAAGGATTTCTCGATATCCCACGTACTCTAGAGTTCCTCGAGACCCAAGGAGTCATGGTCGGCACTTTTGCTGACGGACGGACCGGAGATGTCGAACTGCCTGCCTTCTGGGCACGGGACAGTGGTATCAAGAGCCCCTTCGTGGTGGAGAATGAGTCGCAAGCAGCCGCTATGATTCTCGCCCAGGAGAGTTTGGACATCGAGAGCGGGCTGCTCTTGGCCAACCCCATTCCCCAAGAGCATGAGATACCACGAGAGATCATGGACCATATCATCAACACGGCAGTGCGGGAGGCAGACGAGCAGGGTTTCACTGGAAACAGAAACACGCCTTTCATCCTAAAAAGGATTCGGGAGTTAAGCAATGGTCAGAGTGCACCAGCAAATTTACATCTAGTACAGTCAAACGTTGCTCGAGCGGCCAGAGTGGCGGTTGAGCTGCACAAACTTGAGAACGACTCCAAAAGCACACCCTCGAGCACCTACCAGTAAGGGCCGCTGTCACTCTTGGCGTTCGACAAATCAAAGGAATCTGACCAAGCTTTTGAGACCCAGGCCACCCTTCCCAGTCTCTTCAAGTCGCACAAAACATGAGCAAGATCGTCCCCAGATCAACGAAACGTCCAAAGCTGACATCGTGGTCGCTGGTTCGGTTGCCCTCGACCTGAATTGCGATTTCCACAATAATGTATATGCCGAGCCGAGACCTCTTACACCTATTCTGCATACCTCCAACCCTGCCGGAATTACTCAATCCATTGGTGGTGTGGGTCACAATGTCGCTCTCGCGGCGCAAAGTGTACACCGTGCCCTCAACGTTAAACTTTGCAGCATCATTGGCAGCGATATGTATGTTAAGCCGGGACTTCGCATTGTATACGTGCTTACAGGACCCACAGCGCCGGCGCCACCATCCTCACCAGTATGGAGAAGAACGGGCTTGACACGTCTTACATTCGCCAACTAGGACCAGAGTACGCCTCCGCCCGCACAGCGCAGTACATTGCTGTGAACGACGCGGAGAAAAATTTGATGTTGGCCATGGCCGACATGGCCATCCTCACATCGCACTCCTTTCCGACATATTGGTCCTCAATCATCGAGTCAACCAAACCAAAATGGCTTGTTGTAGACGGCAACTGGTCCCCGAAAGACGTCCACAACTGGATCAGAACGGGCGGCCTCGCAGGTGCACAAGTAGCATTTGAGCCTGTCTCGACGGTCAAAGCCGCAGGTCTCTTTCCCAAGGGCCACAGCCTGCCTCTCTTCCCGAAGCCTGCGATCGCGCTCGCAACACCAAATGTATATGAGCTACAGGCCATGTATCAGGCCGCCAAAGAGAACGGTTACATGGACAGCATGCCTTGGTTTGGAGTCATCGATGCCTTTGGGATGCACGGGGGCGCAAGGGACCGCTTCGTCAGACTTACCAGCGCCGATATAACAGATGCCGGCATTCCCGTGCAGAGTATCCAGCTTCTCCCGTTCATACCAACCATCATTACGAAGATGGGCGACCGCGGGGCCTTACTCACAACGATTCTCAAGCCGGACGATCCTCGCCTCATGGACGCAGAGCATGAGCGCTACATCCTCACTCGCGGCGCGCCAGGCCACCCACATGTCGGTGGCGTGTACATGCGCATGTACCCGGCAATCGAAAGGGTGGGGACGCCTGTTTCTGTCAACGGAATGGGGGACACATTGTTGGGGACGCTTGTGGCAGGACTGGCGCTGGGAGGCAGGACGGAGGATTTGATTGACCTTGCGCAAAATGCCGCAGTCATGACGCTGAAAAGTCATCTGAGTGTGAGCCCGGATCTTGGAGCGCTGGAGAGGAAGCTATTGGCGGCATGTGGACGGAGAGCAGACTAAGTATTTAGTAAAAGTCGATGAGGTGCCCATGTGAATTCGGGTCGGAATAGGGCGTATGAAGGCGACAGGTCACGGTATTGCGCCTTAAAAGCGTGTTTAGCCCAGTCATCAGCCTTGCCGTCGTTTTTTGCATGTCCGCTACCATATTGTCAGCAGCATGGACTCCCGTCCCAGCGTGGTCTGGCCATTACTTGACAGCTACTATGTATGGAATAGTTTCATGTGGCAGAAGCAGCCCGACAGCCCGGCGGCAGCCCGGGCGTACCTGGCGCGCCTCCAGCGCTGCCACCAATGCCCACCATCAAAAGAAGCTCCCCGCACTTACAACCCCGGGCCTCGGTTTCTCGTGATGATCTCGTCCAAATTGAGACCGATCTCTACCTTAGCTATACAACCAAATCTTATTGGGCCGGTGCAAAAGAAAGGCGCTGTGATTTCTAGATTGGTGCCATTCTTCAGACAACTCACAGTGCTTTTTATCATTTGGATAATCCCGTGCTCAGTATATTTATGCTTTTGTTCTACAAAACGCGAATTTGGTCTCCTTAGGCCTACCATTACATCGCGCATCACCTTTATCCCACTTACGTCTCCATTCCTCGTTAACAGGTAAACACACTGCGAGATGCCGATGCACAACGGCCTTATTCCCCGCGAGGGGCTCAAAGGCGACTTCTTCATCAAGCTTCTCAGCAACATCGCCCTGAACCCAGTCCTCACAGGCGCTATCCTTCTCGCAGCCCGCCTCACTACTCGCGGCGAGAACCTTTCCATCCTGCACCACACGGCATTCTCCCGCGTGCGCACCCTGTTCTTCTTCGGTGTCGCCCGCTGGATCAATAACTGGCTCACGGACAGGGCCTTGAACAATGGCGAGTCTGACAAGTATGATTGGCGCAACAAGGAGATCGTCGTCATCACTGGCGGTGCTGGAGGCATTGGTGGCCATGTGGTCAAATTTTTGGCTGAGAAGGGTGTCAAAGTCGCCGTGCTGGATATTATTCCAATGACATTCGAGAAACGTGGGTCGCCTTTCATCCATACGTATTGTGACACTTCTCAAAGGCGCACGTGACTAACGATGAGACAGCTCACAACGTGTATTACTACAAGTGCGACATCACGTCCGTCAAGGAGATCAAGGCCGTGGCTCAGAAGATTCGGGCTGAGATCGGCTATCCAACAGTGCTCATCAACAACGCAGGTGTCGCCCGCGGCAAGTCGATCCTCGAGGCCCAGGAAAAGGACGTCCGCTTCACCTTTGATGTGAACACCCTGGCGCACTACTGGTTGGTGCAGGAGTTCCTGCCCGACATGGTGGAGAACAATCACGGCATGATTGTCACAGTGGCCAGCATTGCCTCATGGGTTACTGGTTAGTATTTCAAGCGGTTGTGTTCGTTTTGATGAAATCATAAGAGAAGCTGAGCTGAATATATCTTCCCTGCCCCGTAGTCCCCAACATGGTCGACTACGCCGCAAGCAAGGCCGCGGCGCTCTCCTTCCACAACGGCCTGACCGCCGAGCTCGCCACGCGTTACAACGCCCCGAAAGTACGCACTGTGTCCGTACACCAGGGATACACCAAGACGCCGCTCTTCCAGGGCTACAACAACACCAAGGACTTCCTCCTGCCGACGCTCGAGCCCGAGACCGTCGCCGAGGCCATCGTGCGTCAAGTTCTCAGCGGCCGCAGTGGTCAAGTAATTCTCCCGCCACTGGCCAACTCTTTGACGCTACTGTCATTTCTTCCCCTCTGGTTCCAGGAGCAAACGCGGAAGGAAGGCGCGGAGATCATGCCGAAGTGGCATGGCCGTCAGGTTGTGGAGAACCTGGACACGTTTTACGAGGGCAAGGAGAAGGATGTGGAAGGTAGCCAAGTGCTTGTGCCCAAACCCTAAAGTGATCATGAGCCATTGGGTCATTCGATACAATGGGCGTTGATTTTGAAAACAAGTACTTCTGGGAACTGTAATCTTATGTTTGGATGGGGCGCTGGTGGAGCATCTGGAGTACGCGAAGGGAATTTACGTGAGTACGTAGGTATAGGGGTGACAATGAAGTACGATCTCTAGCGAGCTTCTTCTGAGGATTTTCAAGTAGCAAGTTGTCGATATGCTTTCAAAGTTTGCTTTATACTTCAGATTCTTATCTATGTCATGCCCAAACCAAGTGTATTATACTTTGCTCACTTCCACAATCTCGAAATCAGGATTGAATCAAATTCAAAACTCAATGGTCTTTTGCCCGTCAAATCCATCTGCCTGAGCAAAAGCGTATCCTCGTTGATTTGTGAGTATTCGTAGAGGCGTACGACGTTTCTGTGTTTCAAACAGGAAATCGCAGTTGTAATGTGTATGCCCAAACGCCCATGCTTTGACCTTGTTGCTCGTGAAGCACGGCTCACCCGACAAGTCGGATGAGAAAGCAGACGAAATGCTGCTCCCTGCATGTCGAGGATCGCTGGCTCTGGGATCCGTGGAAGGGCTCCAGTGCGTCAATATCATGACCTTATCCACATCAATTCGCTGCTCAAGCTCGGCCACCTGTGCGTTGAGCCAAGCCAAGTCTCGCTGATGGGCCGCGTTGTGAGCGTCGACATCCCAATCCTTCCCAGTCAGGTAAAAGTCGTTCAGTTTTTGAAACACCTCCATTTTCCTCTCAGGAGGCACGAAGGAGAACAGACTGCATCCCAATATTGCCACGTCCGTATCTGGAACCAGGTATGTTGTGCGGTCAAGTAATACGAAGTTGCCCAAGGACGAGTCATTCCGAATGTCCTCCTCGAATTCCCGGAGAGTGGCGAGAGTAACAGGCCAAGATGAGTGGTAAGCCTCATGATTTCCGGGTACGAAAAGAACCGCAGAGAATTGTCTGAGCTGCTTAGTGAAGAAGGCGAGACACTCGGTTTTGTGCTTCTCGATGGTACCGATATCTCCTAGAAAAGCTAGAATGGGTGCTTCAGGCTCGATGTCAAAGAACTCATAAGACTTCGAGATCTCCAAATGGAGATCGGAGAGGATCTGAATAGTTGCCATTTTGATATGTCGTGCTTGCTTTTGACCTGTTGCAAAGACGACGTTCTAGAATCTGAGGCGCAACCGAAAAAATTGAGAACAGTTTGGTGCCTTGGCTGTCTTGGCCTGGAAGAAGTAATATTGAACAGAATTGGCTTGATATACCTATGTAGATATCTGATCCACGTTTCTTGGAATCAGTATAGGTATCCATTGTCCAGTTTCTGCGCATCAAAAATGGCGACAGTTGTCTGCCTGCTGCCTGAATCTGCTGCGGTCAGTGCTTAGTAAGCTGGACCACCTCCTTCTTTCCTTTGTTTGTATGTCCAAGGAGACCTGGGTCCAAAAGGGAAGTGCTATATACATTTTTCACTACGAATCATAGCTCCGGTTCAGAAAAGATTGCCACCTACATCTAAACAAATCAGAAACCGTACAACGGTCCTTTTCGTGCCCTGCTAGAGGCTCAGGCTGGTCTGTCCGACTCCTCACCCTTTGTGAACGGTTGCTGAACCAGAACATCCTGATATCTGGGCTATCTGTTGTTCTTCATCAAGATACAGATTAGTGCGAGGGATAAGGAACCTTCATCCCCTTATAGTCGGACCTGTGATAGGACTTCCAAGAGGGTGTTCAGGTAAGTGGTAAAGGGAAGACTTGGCCGGCCCTAGAGGTAGCTATTCTTGACGAAGGAAAGCAAAACTGATGCTGATACCGTCTCTTGGCCCTAGTGGCCTGTCCAAATGTAGACACGGACACCAGGTACGATAAGTACCTACCTATCTAAGTATGAACACTTACATCGAATAGACCATGAATTCATTCTAGTACATATTAGGTGAAAACAAAAATAGTTGTACGACCTTGTTATAATACGCAGCAGTACGGAATAATTTTCGAGATAGGCCGCGAGAATGGCTTCGTAATGTATATTTGTAATTGGAAGCTGTGCGAGCAAACTTAGATTTACCAAGGAAATTGCAGTATTCAACCAGCCGAAGCAACGTGTGTTTGTTCATTCGCCTCCTATCGAACTAAACTTACCTTTGATAAAGAAGAGGATGTGTAATCGAACGCGTCATAAAATGAACATCTGAACAGCAATGCTTCAGACAAGGACCTTGGTAACTGGGATTGCGTATGAAAACTGACGCTCTCCTACATCAATCATGTTCAGCTACCTTTTATCTTGTCATACGTACAGTGCCTTCCATATAAAAGAGAATCCATATACCCTTATCATAGGGCTCGAATTTGTAAGTGTTCTACACTTCGGCATTGGGCACAATTGAGTTGGTGACTTGTTCGACATGGGTATTGTGATATCGAATTCGGCAGGTACGGGAAGACAGCAGTAGTTAATCATCGTGAAGTCCAGCGAGAAAGCACATAATACCTTTGGCAAGCCCCACATACACGACATCGACCACAGGAGGCCTCCCTATGTCTCTGACAGGCTGGCCTGCAAGGCGGCTTCATACCGAGATGCATGGCACATTAAATCCGCTCTGCCGCGAAGTCTAAACACCCTGCCCATACATCGATTGTTTGATGCAAATATGTATAATCGACCACGGTGCTTGCGCTTGACTGCAGTCTTGATATTGACACGTAACTCTGTTCCGAGGCGAGTCGAGCCTTTTGTGTGGACGAGTTGCTCTGGGAGCATAGCTTCCTACAGGAGCTGACATTCTCGACGTCCTTGCCAAGGAGTGCAATCGGATTCTAGCAACTATATCTTGCAGTCGACCGTTCGACATACAATGGTGCGTCAAGATGAGCAGTTCCAAAGTTGGTTGCCGGTGACCCGCACAGACTTGCTCCGAGGCCAAGACGGTATGCGCCGCCCAAACCTTTATTTCGGGCCAGGCGATCACTGTGAAGTACGGAAAACTCTCAACCATCTATCTGCATGCCCAGTGCTCGGTGACGGGGTGAGCAGAGTCGCAGGACAGGATGTGGGGTTGCCTGCATGCCGAGGGTCCGACGATGTGTGCCGCTCCACTCTTGATCCGGGACGATGGTATGGCGTTCATAACTTAATTTGCACAAGGCCGGAGTTTTGTCGTCAAGTTGCTTCGTCCAAACAATTAGTAATGACTTGTAAGCCAAGCAAAATGCACAGAATCACGCGCGAAAACTGGTGAGGGTCAGACCACTGGCACGATGTTGCCGACTTCCAGATGGAGAATTGCTGACGGCGATCGTAAACTCTGTCATATCTCTGAGTACTGTGGAGTGTGATAAGACACTGAAAGGATCACGAAACCTGCCTGTTTACCTTGAGTAGGTATGTAGAACTAGCAAGTAATACTCGGGACTGGACGGACGTTGGTACTGTAAGGCTCGACATCTGACCATGTGTGCATGTGTAGACACAGTCGCGATCGGCGCATCCTGTCGGTGAGCCTGTCTATGTATGTACTATGTACCACTGTAATATAGTACTGTATACACTAGGCATGGTGTCGTAGAATGAACAGTGCTCTCAGCTTGCCATTCCCCAATCGATACACTTCAATTTGAAGAAGAAAAAAGAGGGCCCTTTTCAGCAGGACAGCCCTTCTTACAGACGCAGGGGGGGTTTGTATCCGTAGTTCGGCTAGTAAAACGTTGTTTTTCGGGGTCTGCCAGGGGTTTGAGGAGCAGATGCGGTTGCAAGGTGGGCAAGGGTAGCAGACTTGTGCAGGGATGGCCCCCAGCACCAGACAGCGGGAGCTAGCGGATGTTCCCAGAAGTCATACGACACATCATACGACCCTCCGAAAAACAGTTGACAAGCCGTCAAACTTGTCATTGAACAGTGTCAGACTGGCACCGAATGCTGAGACGCGACCCCCAAGCAGTGCGCGGGCGAGAGCGAGGCGCAGCTGATGATAGGTCTTGGGTCTTGCCTGGATCTTGCTCTTCTGCTCCTTGCCCTCCTAGTCTCGTCTCGTCTTGACAGCCTTGAACTTTAGAAAGTTCCTTTCCACTGCGTTCAGTGTGTATACTGCGTGGTAGACCTCGTGGTTTCTGGCAACCCACCACCCCACGATCAAAGCTGCAGTTGCATATGCGGCCACCAGCGGAAGGCGCGCGTTCACACTCCGACTCCTCTTGCCCAGCACCGGCAACTTCATGTTGGATCCACAGCATCAATCTCCCTACCTATTCCTTACCTATCTTACTTGCCCTCTCTGTTCATCCAGTCCCGGTCGCATCTTGTCTCGTGTCCCCCTCAACACCGGCATTGCGGTGCTACATAGCCGTGCACGACCTGGACGCAAACAATCTGGATAAACCCGGATCCGATCCAACCACAGAACCTCTCTTTCCCAGGTCCCCAAGCACCTGAACACTTTTTCTCTACTTCGCCCACCCTCGAGCGGCTCCGCTCCGTCGCTTGAACGCCTCCTTTTGTCCCATCACATCGAGTACCGGTCCACTGGATCTCGCGCGAACGGCCTGTTACCGAATAGGCCATTTGGTGGCGCCGATCATCTGCAGCCTGTTACGACCCTAAGGCTGGTCCGGCCCAAGTCGTGATCGCCTCAAGCAGCCCCACGATTTCAAATCCCCATAAGCCTGCAGCGGCTCCATCATTTCTTGCTCAACGGCCGGTCTCAACCTCTGTATTCCTCTGAACAGTGGCGCATTCCCGCATCACCCATGACTAGAGCGCCGCATGATAGAAGGTCCCTTATTAGAGCATCGCCTTTTGTCGAAAGCCTCTAGTCTTACTTTGCGATTGGCTTTGAGGTTTTCCTAAACTCGTCAAGAACGCCTCGACCGCTATACTGCAGTCCTCTCTCGTCCTTACAATTGGTCTGTCCGCCGAGGCGCTCACGACTGCAATACAAAATTGACAGCTCCGCTGGGGCGCATCGGTACTTCCCACGAGCATCATAACGGAGTTCAAGCCTTGAGGCTTGGTGTACAACACAATGGCGCCTGGCATTCTCGACACACGCTCGGAGAATACCCGCAGCCACGACGGTAATGTCGAGACCACCGAGGGCGTCATCGGCGCCAACTGCGTCGACCGCATCACCCTGCTCCGGAGCATGCCAGAGGTCCCTTCACAATGCCAGGTCTGTGTAGTGGGCGCTGGCCCTGCCGGCCTGATGTTGGGCGCGAATCTGGCGCGTATGGGTATCAAGGCCCAGGTCATAGACGACCGCGCGGATCCTACACCGGTGGGAAGGTAATTGCATATGGCATAATCACGCTATGGCCTTAAGCTGGGCTAATCGAAGTTTCACAGGGCTGATGGCTTGCAACCGAAGACAATCGAGACATTCCGACAGATGCGGTTGGTTGATCCTTTATTGCAAAGAGGCGTCAAAGTCTACGACATCTCCTTCTGGCGCGGAACACAGGATGAGCCACTGCGCAGACTGGGTCGCGAGGTACATTACCCGCCAGTCATCGATGTCCTGGACCCTTATATCTTGCTCGTGCATCAAGGTATGGTGGAGAGCTTGTTTATCGATGACATGAAGAAGCGCGGTGTTGAGGTGAAGAGAAACTGTGCCTTCGAGTCATATAGTACCTGCGATTCACTAGTATCGAAGAAAGTGGGCGCAGCGTTGCAGATCAACACAAGGGTCAACGTGACTCAGGACAAGAGGACTATATTAGCACAGTACCTCGTTGGATGTGAGTACAAGCAGCCCAATATCCGTCTCTTCGGCTCGACTAACTAGTCCAAGGCGACGGCGCACATTCCAAAGTACGTAAGAGTATCCCAGAGGCCAGGCCGGTCGGTATGTCACAGCCCGTGGTATGGGGTGTGCTAGACGGCGAGATCGAGACCGACTTTCCTGATATCTGGTCCAAGACCTTGGTCTTCTCACAAGAGCATGGCTCTATATTAATCATTCCCCGAGAACGCAATATGACGCGATTCTACATCGAGCTGAAGAGCGGGATGAAGGAGGACAAGAAGATCCTGGGTCAGGAGTATATCATGGCACGGGCGAGGGAGATCATGAAGCCGTTCAGAGTTCACTGGAAGTATATTGAATGGTTCGGACGATACCAGATTGGTCAGCGCGTGGCAAGCCGATTCTGCGACTCACACCACCGGGCGTTTTTGGCAGGCGATGCAAGTCACACACACTCGCCGAAAGCGGCGCAGGGCATGAACACTTCGATGCACGACGCCTGGAACTTGGCGTGGAAGCTGAACTTTGCTGTACGTGGACTTGCGAAGCCTACACTGCTGGAGAGCTACGAGGACGAGAGGAGGAAGATCGCGTTGGATCTGGTCAACTTTGATTACGAGCATTCCAACCAGATCGCAGGTGGCGATGCCATCACCTTGGCGGACAACTTCAAGAGGAATGTAAGGTTCATCTCAGGTATCGGTGCAGAGTACAGCGAGAACGCCATCAATATGATGGAGAGCCAGACATGGCTCTTGGGAGAGGCTAAGCCAGGCTGTCTCCTTCCTCCCGCAAAGGTGACCCGTTACCTTGACTCGAACCCGGTCGATATCCAGCTCGATATCCCCATGCTGGGTCAGTTCAGGATATACCTGTTGATGTGGGATGTGCACCAGTCGAAGCCATTCCTCGACAATTTCTGCGATGCTCTGGCTGCAGATAGTTCTCTTGTCCGCCAACTATCGGTCGCAGCAAGCATCTCATATGCATCGCAACCCAGGATGCCAGCCCCTGAAGACATATATGTTCGTCCCGAGAGATATACGGCCGTCAGCCATCTCTTTACATTTGGCCTTATCAGTGAGTACGAATCAAAATCAGAAACCCAAGAGCCATGCTAACAAGCCCTAGCAACAATGCCAAAATCCGATATTGAAATCTCCGACTTGCCCCCTTTGCTACAGGATAGCAAGTGGACCTTCTATCTTGACGATATCCCAGAGCTGGACACGCGCGGCTCGCTTTGCACAAACAAGTGGCTCGGCAGCCTTGGACCTGGTGAAGTTGCCATCGTCAATGTACGACCCGATGGATATGTTGGCAGTTTGGGCCGTTGGGACTCGAGCGTGGACGATGCGGGTGAGGAGGCGGCCAAGTGGCTGGACTCATACTTTGATCGTTTCCTGCAGATTCCGGAGGTTCTCAAGAGGAGCCCTACGCCGTCAGCGACTGCGGAGAATGGCAATGGCGTGGAGAAGAGTTTCTGCAATGGTGCTTGAAGAAAGCAGACCTTTCATTAGTTCTTTTCTTGAAAGGAAAATGGCTTGGATTTTCCACGGCTGCTACAAGGGTTGTTACCCTAGTAGTCTGGTCTTTATCACATCGTGCACGCGAAAACGGGATTGGTGCATTCGAAGGCGGATCGCCGAAAGCAATGAATCTTCCACAGCTTAGGACGACGTGGGTGCTGCCATGAGAGGAGCGATTGCACGGGGCGAAGCATCCATGAACATAGGACTCTGGACGACGAAGCGCGAGGGATTTTTGATCATTGAGGCAGATCATCAGCTGCATGTATTTTAGCGATCTGGTGGTCTGGTGACACAAAGTAGCATTTTCGCTGGTGTTTTTGGAATGGTGGGTTGGGTTATGATAGTCAATGAATGAGAAATATAATCACTCAATTTCAACACTCGGGTCAGATGTTTGAGGAGGTCATCATCAATTGTACAGCTCTTTGCAAAGAGTAATGTACCCAGATAGCTGCGACTATCGATAATATGACATTCGAGGACCTACAAGCCAGGGCGGACATGAGCAGTTCAATTTGCGAAATTCTCTCTAATCCATACTCGCGTCTGCAAGACTGCTTATCCATGGTTTTGTATATGAAGTCGCCTTGACTTGCTATGCCGTCTACAACTCATCGCGCACTCGCGCCTCATCCTGTATGATCTCCTCGCCTCCCTCAGCCGGCACAAACACCTCGGCATCACCAGTGTCTCTGTCCTCGCCCATTTCGACAATCTGGCCGACCTTTTCGACTAGACTCTCGGGATCCCCTTCTGTCACTCTCTCCTCCTTTGCTCCAACTTTCGCAGTAGGCACCGTCCCCTGCGACCCCATGTCAACCTCGACCTTTTTCCCACTCCCATCCACAATTTCCATTCTCGCACCTTCCTTCCCACCAAACATCCCCACCGCTCCGGACCCCGTCTTGAACACAATTCTCAACGGCAACCACACGATCCACCACAATGGCCCGTACAAGAACCGTCGAAACACAAGCCATCCCAGCACGGCCACCAGCATCCAAAAGGTCGTCTCCAGATACCACGTATCACTCTTGGTGCTCTTCATCAACACACCCAGCAGTTGCCCGCTGTTACTCAACATGCCGCCCACGCGCGTGTACGTCGAGTCCAGCGTCTTGAGGTTTGCCGTGTCCTCCTCCAGCGTCTCGTGCAGCGTCATGCTCCGCGCGAGCTCCTCCTGCACGAGCTGCGCTGCGCGGTGCAGCGACTGGGTGAGGTCCGAGGACGCGGCCACGACGGGGTCGTCATTGTTGTTGTTGTTCCGTCCGCGGGTAGTGTGGCGCCGACGTGGGCCAAGCGAGGGTACGGGTGAGTTGGCACCCGAGCGGGACGGAGTGGATGCGGCGCGTGTGTAGGATTGTAGAAGGAGTTGGCGTTCGAGTCGGCGCGCGGCGGCGAGCGAGTCGCGAGCGGAGAGTTGGGCTTTGTGGAAGGCGATGCGGCAGCTGTTTAAAGAAACATGGCTGAATTAGCAGTGCCAAATTTGGGGGGGGAAAGATAAGGAAGCCAGAAAGAAAAGACCAAGTAGGGGGAGAGACAAGACTCACCCTTTCAGCTCGCCGTCTAGCCTCTTCACACCTTCCAACAACCTCTCCTTTCGTCTGGCTGAATCGCTGCCCTCCTTACCACCCCTGAGATCCGTGGCCTCCTCCTCTAACAATTCCAGCTCCTCCTCCTCCTCTCGCAGCGTCTGACTGATCTCAGCGCTCAGCTCGGTAGCGACATTCTCATCGTCCTCTGCGTCGCCGCCCTGCGGCAGCGGAACTGATCCTGGCTGGAAGTCGAGCTTGGCAAGCCGGTCGATGAGATCTTTGACTTGCGAGGTGGTTTCTTGTAGGGTAATTAGGCGCTCTTGGAGAGCGTCGAAGGACATGGTTTGGCTCTCTTGTTTGTTTTTCTTGGATTGTGATCGATTGAATGAGCGAGCGAGGGAGCGAGGTGCGGGTGTGTTGTGTTCGGAATAAATGAATGTTGTGTGTACAAAGATATTGTATTGTGTCTCGTAGCGTGTAAGCTGGCAACTTTGGTGAGGCCGACGTCACCTTTTTAGAACACGGAGGGTTACTCCTGGCCCAAGCTCTTATTTTTAGGCGGCTCGGGGCAGGCCGAGCCCGCGATTTTTCTTGTCCAAGCGCGGGACATCTTCAGACGTCGTGCGTGCTTCGCGACACAAGTACGGACTGTACCTTGGCAATTGAACCACCAACGTTGACGATAGATACGAGCAGGCACCCAATCCACCTCGCCTGACATTGTATTTCTTGACCAAGTCTGCGCTTCGCTCCTCCGGCAAATTTAGCCTCCAGACCCCTCGGCCTCGCCCGGTCGAGCCATCCCAACCGCCCAAGATGATCACCCGCTTCATCACCGAAGTGACCACAAAAGTCAATCCCTTCTCCCCAAAGTCCAAGTCTGTCCGGCTCTTTCTCAACAGTCTGCCCTCCAAGTCACGGAGTCAGGGCACCGCTATTTCTACAAAACTGCTGCCGCGTGCGACGATGGACAAGAACTCCCTGGTGGTGAAATTCAGTACGCCATCCATCACCTTTTCCGCAGCTCGATTTCCTGTCTTTTTTATTAGGCATCTCAAGGCTAACCTAGATGAACTGCAGAGGACGGAAAGCAACTCGACCTCGACTGCGAGAACATGACAATTCAGAGTCTCATTGAGGAGTGCGATAGACACTCCCGGGCATTGCAGAAGCAGGCTGATTTGGCCGACGCATAGACGATGATGATGATAAGAAGGATGGGCGGTGTAGATGTGTATTATACCCTTGAGAAATCTACGATTAATTGCATGGTCCGGCGTTTTAAAGAACTGGAAGGCTGAGTCTACAGCTTGGCACTACCGAGAAGAGGCTCTGCGGGCATGCTCGAGTGCGTAACTGCAGTATTTGTGGGAAAATGTCAAAGACTAAGCAACTGTCGTAGACTTCAGGAAGCATTATCCGGGATCTTTCATAGACCTGTTTTTGGGGCAGGTTGTCCCGCAGAAGATACTTCATTGGAGCACGGAGGATCGATCAACTTCCCACAGCATGGCAGATAGAAGTCATATCACAAAAATATTCAAACTGGTTAAGATGGATTTGCAGCTGCCTTTTATGTACGCGAAGCTTTTAGGTAGATAGTGTCCATTCTTGAAACCCACGAATGCAACGCCCGAGGAGCCAATCAGGGTAGCCCCGTCGACCCATACCCGATGGGGGTTGAGGATTTGGGCGGAATTAAGCTGTTGCGCAATAATTACGTCCGTACCAGGCAATTGCATTGTGTGTGTGTGTGATGTCCAGATAGGTTCCAAAGTAGCTCAACTCGACCCATCACCGCCGGCAATCTATGCGGAGGCACCGGAGATGAAGAACCACTTGTCTATCGAGCTGTCAATCTTCTCGGCGGGAAGCTCCTGGTTGGCAGGAATGGGAGGCAGCTGGCTGGGGTCGACGCGGCTCGGGGAGTGAGCAACGCCAACGTTGGTGCTAAAAGTCTATCAGTGACAAAGTCCAGCACAGGAGTAAAAGTATCCCAATTGGAAAGGGGCATGGACGTACGTAGAAACGCCACCAGGAGCAGTCTTGCCGGTGATAAGGCGCTCCCAAGCCTCAGCACACTCACGAACAACGTCCATGGCGTACTTCTTGTTCTTGCACTCGCCGGTAAAGGCGAACTGGTTCTCGGGCTTTCCGTCGGGGATTTTGTAGATACGGAACCACTCGTTGGTGGCGCGCAGGAGACCGGGCAAGTGACGCTCGACGTCCTCGACATCGTTGAGCTTGGAGGCTAGCGGGTCGTTGACGTCGATCACAATGACCTTCCAGTCAGTCTCCTCCTCGTCCAGCAGAGCCATGACGCCGAGCACCTTGACCTGCTTAACCTGGCCAACGTGGCCGACCAGCTCACCGATCTCGCAGACGTCCAGAGGGTCGTTGTCGCCCTTGGCCTTGGTCTCGGGGTGGACGACATTGGGGTCCTCCCAAGTCTGTGGGTGGCGGAATAGAGTCAGCATGTCTCGTTCCAGGGCCAATGGCTGGAGAGGAAGGGAAATAAGGTTGGTCAAGTTCGTACCTGGGGGAAGGCACCGTAGTTCCACAGGTAGCCCTTGTGGGGGAAGCAGTTGCGGACGTAGCGAAGCTTGCCCTTCTTGATGTCCTGCTTAATGGGGTTCAGGAGCTCCTCCTTGGAGATCTAGAGTATCAAATTGTCAGTATCTAGCCTTGGGAAAAAAGCTTGGAGCATGCCAAAGCCCTCCGAGTGGCAAACCACCACATGTCCGAGTTTGAGTCGGGAAGCTGGCAGAAAAAGACTCACCTCGAGCTTGGCGTTGGTCCAGCGTGGGATCTCAACAATCATGTTGAGGATGGTCTGCTCAGCATTGGCATAAAGAGGAATGTCGTGGAAGGCCGAGACGGGCTGGCCATCCTTCTCAATGTACACACGGTGCTCGAGCGTGTGAGGCGCGGCAACCTTGCGGGTGGTGTAGGTAGACATTTTGGTGGTGTTGCTATTGTCCGACGAGAGGTGGCGGGCAATCTGAGCTGCGCGAAGGGACGAAATCTTGGGCAGTGAATTGGTCCTCCACAGGGATGTTGTGAAGGAGGAGGAAGAGGAGGATGGTGGAGTTGGCACGACAGAGAAGGAGAAGTGTCCAATTGCTAGTGGTGAAGATTGATGTGGATGTGGAGGGGTCTGGGTGCCGGGTGGAGGGGTAGTCATGCTCGACAAAGACTCAGGGGCTGCAGTGGTTGGCCATGGCAACCTTGATAGCGGGGCCGAACCCGCAAGACCACGCCTGCGTGACGACCACTGTTGCTGCGGCGGCTGCTGCAGCACTTGCGGTGACGGGAGCTTGGGCGCTGCCAGCGGCCGGAGCTTCAACGCTCTCAACACGGACACGGACGGCATGAGAAAGAAGAAGGTCGGATGGACTTCTTTTTCGCACCAGGGGTAAGAAGAAGTCGCAATCAGTGACTTGGGCAAACTTCACCAACCGGTTTACATGAAAACGGAAGGCCGGGGTCCTAAAGCAAATTGTCTTCTGCCTTTCCGAGGAGGTACCTGAAGTGGTGAGGATTCTGGTGAATTCTACAACGCTGCTCCAAATTTTTAGGTCACCGGCATATTTTCGTTTCCCATCTGCGTTTCCCCGAAAATTACTGGAAAGCCGCCCCCCCCCCCCAAACCACCACAATAAACAAGGAAATGTAGAACGACGACATCGCGTCTGCATGTGAGCTAGTCATTCTTCAAACGTTAATTTCAATATGGCTACCGAACACAATGTATCTACCTTGAAATCATAAAGAACCCTAAAATCATCGTCTCCAACCTCTCAGTCAGGGTATCTGCTGCTGGGCTACCGCAAACTATCATTAAGACTCCGTAATTGCTTCCATGCCGAAGAAGGAAGAAAAACAACCAGACAGAATCAGACCAAAAATAAAAATAAAGTATAAAAATAACAAAGCGATCTCATGTTCTCTTCGCGCTCATGCCAGAAACACATTCGATTTCTCCCACACAGGCATGGAACAAGTCCCCGGACGCTCCTATCGCCTAGGCAAGTTCCCGTAAGCGCCCCTGCCAAACGCACCAGGTGCATTGCCATACGCACCCGTACTAAATCCCTGGGTAATACTCTGCCGCACAATTGCTGCAGCAGCCTGAGTCGCTGCCATCCTTTCCTTTTGTCTGTGTCGTTCCTGCAGATACCGAGACGCTTCTGGTCGCATGCGCAGGATACGGAGGATCATGTCGTCAGACGGGTCCGCTTGAGCCTCTTTGCGTTTCTCCTCCTTAGCCCGCCTCATTGTGCCCAGGTTGCGGGACATCATGATACTCTTACCACGGCGGATGGTACCCATCGAGCCAAATGATGCCGGCGTACTGTGCGATGGCTGGAGGGCGGCCGGTGCCGATTGTCGGGATTGTTGTTGAGCTTGCTGTTGAGCCCGCTGCTGCGTGGCCGCCACCATGCGCTCCGACGTGCGGATGAGGGAGTCTGTCGAGTCAAAGTACCAGAAATTGAGCGAGGCCAACTCGTGCCACTTAGGCGACTTGAGCATCTCGGCGGGAACACCAAGGACTTCGCCATCTTCGTCTTTGGCATTGAAGAACTCGAATAAGACCTCTAGCCACTTGTAGACCACATCCAACTCGACCTGCGTAAGGGGCTTTTGCGTCGAGGGTTTGTCTGAAAGTGGCGGCACGAGAAGATTTTCAATGGCCATCAGGACTTCTTTCCACAATCGCGTCATGACAGCCAGCATCGTTGCGTCTGTAAGGGTTTGCTTCATGATGGCAAAGTTTTCGTCGAAGTAGTCAAATAGCTGTGTTAGAGCATTAACAATGTCTTGCTGCGTCACAGGTGGAGCCGCAGCCGTTCGGGTCTTCCACATGTTTCCGATGGACGCAGCAATACCACGACTGAGAAGACTTTTCAAGGCCTCGCGAGACAATGAGGTATTGATGACCAACGAGAGCTGCTTAGTATTAGCCACTGGACCTCGGTGACGGCATGAAGACTGCTTACCTTGTCTGTAATCTTTCGCACCATGTCTCGCTCCGTCCTCTTCAGGTGTCTGAAAGCCTTTCCAAAATGGAACTGGATATCATCCTTCTCACCCTCCATGCTGACCCTGATCAACAGCCGACCTTGCGTGTCTAGATCAAGCCAGAACTCTCTTGGCAAGTAATCACTAAAGTGAACCGGGTCGAGTTTCAATGAGGTCCGTCCGACGAAATCATGGTCTCCAAAAGTATCGTAGTCCCATAGAGTGGCAATGACGTTGACAGCCCCCGTCACAGTAACATCAACCGATTCGTCCCAGCGCGGGTTGAGTGTCCTCGACACGACACGAGTCTTGGCCAAGCGTTTCTGGTACTCATCCACTAACACCACGTACGGATCGCTATATCCGTTGGGGTCGCAGGCTTTGATGTCTTCGGCTTCAACGACTTTGACTGTGAAGACATACTTATCCGGTCTGCGTACACGATCCTTGGGACCTTCTTTCTGCCTCAACAGCTCCGCACATGCATCAACATTCATCAAGCTTTCTAGCTTGTCTAGCGACTGCATGGCGTATTCGATATTGTTCAATTTGACAAAGGACTACTTCGGTGTTAGTGGAAACCTTGACAAGGGGTAAAATGGTCCGTGACTTACCTCTGGGTAGAACTGAAAAGGCTCTATCTTCTCCTTGGAATTCCACGCGTCCTTCGCCAATTGCATAAACTTCTCCTGAGCTGTCTTCTGTGCTGCCGCGACTTCTTGTGCAGTCTGACGGTCCATTTCTTTCGCAAACTTGCCTTCGACGATCTCACAATACCGCCCAATCCCGGCTGCGAAGGCCTTGGAGAGACTCGTCATGAATTTGGCATGATGAACATCATCACCCCATTGCAGCTTGAAGATCTGATCCGCGGTCTGGTTGAACAGCTGGAAAACATCGATCACAGATGAGCTATGGCGTTGATCATCTGTGGGTACATCGTCTGGGTGGATCGTCCTGACTTGGAAGTTGTCTTGTCGTATAGCCTCTTCCACAAATGATGTCATCCGCTCCTCTGCCTCGCTGATCCAGCGCCAAACAAATTCCTCCAGCACACTTTCAATGTGGAAGGCGAACGGTCTGTTGGGAAGGTACTGGACATGAATCTCACGAATCCCGACCAGCTCCTTGTACAATTCGAAACCGTCTAGCACATTGACCTGTTCTCCGGCTTCTTTAGCTGCCAGCATGATAGTCTCAACCAGAGCCTTAGCATCCTCTTCGAAACTCGGAAAGATGGCTTGTACCAGAATCGCGAACGGGGAGACGCCAAAAAGTTCAGGATTCTTGGCGTACTTCTTCTTGATTCTCTGGCACAATTTCGTCACAGAACTTCCTAAGCTCACAACGTGAACAAAATTCCAGTCCTCTTTGTCCGCAGGGATTTCTTTCTCAAGGAAGGCGTGGTAGATTTGATCAGCATGCTTTTTCAGTCCCTCGGCGAGCTGGTTGGAAAATGCGTCCATCTCGTCTGGTTTCTGGTTGAATGCAGGGTCAGGGTAGACATGATTCAACAGGATACTCATCACCACACCGATTGATGGAGCCTTGGGTTCATAGCAGTGCATTAGCAGTTGATACACCTCTCGGAGGAGACAATCGTGTAGGGCGCTGAGTATCTGCTGGTAGAGCGAAAGGTCCACCAAAGTCCAACGACTTGGGTCGATCTCCGACAATGGTGACGTATAGAGATGAATGCGCGGTAGTTTCTTGGGCTCCGGCTGTGGGTTCTTGGCGAAATCAAAGCACTCATCCAGCTCCTCTAGCCCAATTTCCTTGTCCAAGTATTTCCTCACGGCACCCTCCAGAAAGGTAATGTGCCTCGTGAACTGGGGCAACCGCCACCAGGTCGACAACTCATTGAGGAATTCCAGAGATGGATGAGAAATTGGGACGAAGGACTCTTCCTCATTGTGAGTGTAGTCGTATGTCATGCACTGTTGGACGATCAATTTGTAGAACGCTCTTGGGTCGGGAGGGATAAAGGTGTAGCTAGCTTCATCGACACTCCTGATACTGGCCGAGTCGTCGAACGAGAGATTGGCTAGGCCAAAGGCAGGATCGCCAGCAGGGCCAGTGGACGAGTCGGGGTTGTTTATCATCTTGGCCAAGTCCGAGAAGGCCTGATCCTCCATGTACATGGACGTAGGCCGGACAGGTAGCGGCTTATCGAAGCTTGTGACGGTCTTGGTAAGGTCTGGCCGTACTCTCAATATGTCCAGCATCATGGAGGTGAGATGGTCACGCTCGCCCTTCTTCCACTCCTCAAAGGATTCGTTGACATCAAAGTCTTGCCTTCTGAGCGCGCCATCCATATTCGAGTCTAAGCGATGCTGGTACGCCTTGAGGTCTTTGAGAGCAGCTTCCTCAGTCCATATGTTTCGATTCGCATGGATGTCTGACTGCAGCTGCTCCGTAGTCCGCCCAAAGATCCTGCCAACGATCTGCGCCATATGCATGTCCTTGACCTCAAAAGTGAGGGGGATGTCGACCTCGACCGTCTTGTGCTCCCTATCTTGGCCAGTGTCAATGAAGAGATCTTGGTCATTTCTCAGTAACTTCTGCTCCAGGACCTGCAAGCGGGCCATAAGTTCCTTGTCCTTCTCGGTTCCATGTTTCTTGAAGATGGTCATCATGAGCCTGACGAACAAAGCCAAATGTCTGTCGACCAAGACCTTCCATGACAAGTCATCCGGTGCTTTTCCCTGGCTGAGTGCCTTGACGGCGGCAGCGTAGAATTTGAGGATGAGTGGTTCGAGGGCGCGCGTCTGGTCCACCGTTTTCCGAAAGTCTGGCTGCGTGAAGACGGTATAGGCCTCAGCAAAGGTCCGCTTCACGTTCGGGTCGCTGTAGCCCGGCTGATCAAAGGTGCCCTTGACCACACGCTCCATACGTTTCTCCAAAGACCCTCGAAAGTCCTTGGGCAACTTGACCGTGCTGCCGCCTGTTGGAATGAACTCCTTCAGCAGGTCTCCAATGTTGTGCGAGTAGGTATGAGCTCTTGTGGGTGCCTTGGGAACGGTAATGTACTCCTTCTTCTTCTTCTTTGGCTGCAGCATATAGTTCAAGAGCGCGATGCTCAGAGCGTAGTTGTATGCGTCCTCGTAGCTAACCTGAGCCTGGAAGGCGCGCGAGCCGGCCCTCGAACGCCGCCGCGAGGTGCCATCTTCCTGCTGCAGGCGGTGAATGCTCCTGTTCAGACCTCTGCTATTATGCTTCCCCGACCGATTCGAGGCCGTCGACATATTCGGCCTCGGGGCTTGAGTTCGGTGAATGGCAGGCTCTCGCTTGCTGGGTCAGTCGATCGGTTGAGATATGGCGTCAAAGGAGGGGCGGAATGATTCGTGGTCGCTCGCAAAGATGGGAGTGACGTCCGCCCCTTAGGGCTCTCGAATCATGCCTCGAATTGTTGTTGATGTGCCTAGGGGCGGCAACCAGGTGGTTGATGCTCTAGAAACGAAACGTGTTCGAACGTGCAATGTGCACTTATGCTCCTAGAAAGCTTGTAATGTTGTTTGAGAAAAAAAAAAAAGGAAGCAGTTTGTAAGTGCGACGGGCTATGACGCCGTTTCAATGCTCAGCACAGGCTTATGCTTCCTCGGCTGCAATGTTCGACGAGGAATGCAAAGGGAACCCTAAACTCTGTTCAGGAGTGGTAAGGGTCAGTTGGGGCAGTTGTTTTGTTGTTGCCGCTACTTGCACGTCATGCCATCTGTGCTACCTTGCTACCTAACGGCAAGGGTGCTGGGGTGGCACCCCCTTGTCTTATCTGGTATAAATAGACCCCCTTCATTACCCACCCGCACTACAGCCTGCAGACCTTCTCATGTGATAGAACCTGTGCAGACTCTTTGTTAATTGATGGTCATGTGAAAAGGAATGCTCATGGTGTAGGTGGGTGGCATCGGGCGTCACTGTCTTGTATTTTGGCTATATTTGAGAGCTTTTGAAATCCCTAAAGTGCAGTGCACCACTTGTATAGGGATAGGCTAAGATAGGTACCCGACCCTCTAGACTAGTAGAGGTCTATTCGAGGATGAACAACAAGAATTCTTACATGATGACCTTCAACAATCATCCAAGTTTCTCTTCTATGCATGTATCCAGATCGACCATAGCTTGCAGATAACACACATACATGTCCATATTATCTTCTGACAGCCTAAATGCTTTATCATAATGCAGCCTGAAAATAACCCCACCCATTGTTGTACACATGCCATCCGTCAAGTAAACAAAATACCACCTGTAGCTGCTTTTTGCCGTGTACACTTGTCCGCTCTCTCGAGACCCGCTGTAATTCCAGATCCAAAAAAGAACCCCAAAAGAAAACGACAGTAAGTAAGCATTATATAACACTCATTTCCAACGTGCATTCCAAAGTCACTCACGCATATTCCTCTTCCTGTCCATTTTGCAAACCAGACAGCCTACCCGATTTCCTAACCGGCAGTTCAGCCACATACTCGCCCGTAAATTTGAGATGACTAGTCATCCCTTCCAACAACCTTAAAAATTCGTCTCTCATAACATGCCCGCCTTCGCCCATCATGACTCTTTCTGAAGGAGGCCCAGGCAGCGGCGGCATCGGTCGCCCATCAGTAGCCTGATACAAAGAATTCATAGACGAGATGGAGGGCGACCTGTGCCCCGCACCGCCCATGTTATACTCAGAGTCGCTCATACCATTCGCGCTCCCATTCCTCTCATACGAATATGCTGGCGCGCGACCATACTCCTTGGGACCAACATACAAATGTGCGTCATCAATATACGCATCCGACCGGCTTAGACTGCCAGTGCGTTCCTCGAGAGGTGGCATTGGAGGCCGTTGCGTTGCTAGGCTGGAGGCAAAATCCGAGTCATCCGAGACGTAAATCGAAGGTTCGCGGATGTTGGTGGGAGGCGGATAGTCCGGTCCGTTGGAGACGTAGATTGAGGGTTCGCGGTTAGAAGCTGGGAGAGGCATGAAGGAGGCGTGTCGCTCGAGATCGAATGCGCTCCCTACTTCCGAAGCGGCATCCGAGTTGGCTGTCGATGGCCGGGCGAGTTCCGCTGGCATCGTAGGTTCCGGAACGCTCTCGTCTAGGTCGATCAGGCTGCTCATCGAGATTCGGTTGTCCTGCTGTGAGGCGGCGCGCGGCAGCATGAGGTTGACGTTGCTGTTCGCATCTGGTGAGAACCCAACAGGTTCCGTTGTGTGATGCTGGAGAGGCGGGCGACCCCCAGAGCCAGGAAAGCGGAAGCTGCTGTTGTCATCTTGGGAAAGGCGGTTGCCGGAGCCAGGAAAGCGAAACCCGCTGTTATCATCGTTAAAGGGGAAATGTGACATTTCTGGGTTGGCCGACTGAGGCATCATTGTTGGAAATTTCCATTCCTGTGTCTTTCTATTTGATGACGCAAGAAGATTCTCCGGATCGCTATTGGGGCCCCTGGCGTAGTCGTCGCCAAACTCATAGTCCCGCGATCTCCGAGGACCAGCTTTGATGGTCTCCATGTCGACAAATTTCGAGAGACGGCCGCCGTGGAGTGATGCATCAAGATCAATCAGTGACTCTCTCAAGGTAGCATTGTTCGAGTGGTCTCGTAGGGGCAAATCCGAAGCAGGCGGAAGCTCGGGCATCCCATAATACGCCCGGGCGTTCTCTTGATAATTCGAGATTGTGTTGGGGTCGAAGACCTTTTCCAGCGGTGCCCTCATCACCGGAAGATTCGGCGGTGGGCGTCGTCGTTTGGGCTTGAATGCAGGAGGCATGGGCTCTGCAAGGTCCACCTGCGAGCCATAGACGTCGTAGACAGCTTGTGCATCCGTATTGCTCATCGTACGCAGGTCGAAGTCGACGGTTGTGCTGAAGTTCCATTCGTCGTTTGCCAATGCTGTGGAGGAGAAATCCGCATCCGACGGGCCTTGAGCCCCTCCCATGGCGAAGAGTGACTTCCGACTACCTCCTTGCCCTTCCCAGACCCTGAAAGCCTTGACCAACATGGCTAGTGAGGACGTCGGATGCGAATTTTCGGTGTTGAACAGATAGGGATGGTGCTGGACCTCTTCAATGATAGGTCTCTTGGCTGGGTCTTCCACCAGACAGAACGAGACAAGATCTTTTAGTTTTTCAGAGTATTTGTTGCCAGCCAGCCGTGGGGTGTGCTGCTTGAGATAGCTTCCCAACTGAGTCACATCGACTCCGGCCATGACATTCGGCGGAAGACCCGAGGCGATCTCGAAGACCATTGATCCAAAGGCCCAGATGTCAACTTCGATTCCATATGACGCTTCGGGGTCGAACAGTTCCGGGGCCATCCAGTGCGGTGTTCCTATGAATGTGGATCGTTTATCGAATCTCGTTTCTATCACGCCAGACACACCAAAATCGCAAAGTTGCACGCCTCCAGCTTCCGTTATGAGCACATTGGCACATTTGATATCCCGGTGGATAATGCCGGCTTTGTGAACCCAGAAAATGGCCTCAGCGACTTCTCTCAGGATAGGAATAATCCACTTCTCCTGGAGACCGCCCGGTGCAGTCGGCTTCATTAATGTCGCAACACTGCCTCCAGCGCAATATTCGCTGACCATCCACATAGACTGTCCCACGGGTAAGGCATCGAGGACATGATTAATGTTCCTGGCGCCATTCTCTCTGAGGAGTTTTAGAGCATTGATCTCTTTGAGGAACTCCGAATAGGTGTCAGCCAACTTGGGGTTCAGCGTATCCGATTCTTCAATGTCGATGATTTTGACTGCAACGACCTGATTGGTCTTGAGATCTGAGGCTTTGTAGACCCGACCAAAGCTACCCTTTCCGGTCAGCTCTGTTAGCGAATAGGGAGGAACCTCTTGTCCAGCCTTGGCGCATTCTTCTTCGACAATCACCCGCATCTTCTTTGCATCTTCGATCGCCTTCTGCTTGGTGACCGAGAAATCGGCTCCATATACAGAGAGGTACGCCATGGTTGCTATTTACGGGCTCTCCGTGCGTTTCAAACTCGGCAATAGGCTTCAGAATTGACACCAGCCTCGCCAAAGGACAGCAAATAGACTAACTTCTGTCCAAGTAGCCCGATGAAGTCGACGTAGTCCCGAGAAGCAAGGGAGAGACTCAAGCTCAACTACACCAAGCTTCTGGAGGCATCACCTCTTGACTTGAGTTCTCTGCTACAATGTTCAGTCATGTAATAGAACAAACGCGTTGGCAAAGTCAAAAGCGGGTAATTGAGGCATCCGGCCGAGCAGATAGCAAGGCTGCGGATTGCGGTGTGATCAGACTTTCAGCCAAGAACGTGGAGGAACCACTCCCGGTCCTGACGATTCATGACAAAGGGAGGATAGGATATCGCAGGCTTGCTCGATAGTTTATAGGCGAGAGCATCTCCCGAAGCTGTAGCGGCTAATGCCTGAGGAATTGATTGATTGAGAGGAGTTTTGTGAAAAGAAAAGAGACCACATACATTCAGGGCTATTTGACTTTGCGCTTCCTCTGACTATGTCATCAGCCGCAGCCTTGCTTGGGTGCTAAGAGCGGGTCTTGATCTGGGGTCCACAGATGGGTATCAACGCCTCCAACTTGCTTCTGAGAAAAGGCAGACCCCGTACGAAGGCAATACAATGATCAGACACAATGCTCTTGTGGCTGTGACCACTTGGGTGGTCGATCTGAGCCCTGGCTATGAGGCCGCAAAGAGAGATGTTGAAAGGATGTCAAGGGGTCAATAATGTCGCGATGGTACATGTCTCAGAGAATCAGATGCAGGGTCCCTCAAGACGCCAGTCATGCAACATCACGCTAAATTTAAGCCGATCACGGCCCGAGTCCCTATATAACCATCCCTGTGGCCCTACCCCGTCGTTGAATTTGCAGTGCACTGAACTGTCGTAATAAGACGCAGAGAAATTCAGCAATTATTTTGATGACCGTGTCATTCTAACGACAGTGTGATGGGCTTGTGATAAAAATTGAGTATATATATATATATATATATATATTTTAGGTATGAGTTTAAATCCCATCCAATTGCTGAAGAAAGGTAAAAAAGTTTGGCAGTACAATACCTATATAAAGCTCTCAAACCCACATTTTAAGCAAATGTGGGTAGCAAATGTTTCCTCGGTATCGGACTGTCTCTCCAACTCCATTCCACCCGGTGATACACAGCTCTGAAGCGTGTTGATTTTCGAAAGAGCCAGTTCCTTATTCAAGAGTCAAGGCCGATCTTATACCGAGCGTATCGCAACTATCGGGGCCCGGACACCCAGAGCCGGGAAAAGCGAAACCCAAAGAGTCAGAGGTGCTATTTCATAACAACGGTCTCGCATTGAAGCTACGCCATACGGGACCGTTACATTATTGGAGGAGGCCGCCGACACGATATCCGTACTGGTCCATTCATCGCACAGCTTCGGATTCAAAGCAAGCTCCCGTACGCTCGTGAGTCTTGAATTCTTGGGCTTCTCTTCGATCAAGCCGTACTGGACTAAGACGAAGATCCCTCGAGCTCCTTCTTCAGCCTGTCTAACATCTTGGCTTGAATTTTTCCAGCTAGAACCCAAGCCATATGAGGTCAATATTAGAACAAACGATTGTAGCAGACCAGTTCAGCAGACAGGAGAGGAGAGATAGGTGGGCCCAGGACTTACCGCCATCCTGACTCTGTGACTTCACAATCCCAACCAGCATTTTCGAAGCCGTGATCTCGGCCTCCTCAACGAGCTCCAGTCCATCCCCTTCCTCGGCGTCGCGGATCTCCCACAGTGCTTCCATGACAACGCTCAGAGGACTGCGTAGCCGACAGAACAAGCCCCGCTCTACCTGCGTGAATTCGTATTTTGACTCCACAGTGCTTCCCCAAATGCCCTTGGGAATATTCTCGACAATGTCAAGAATGTTATAAAGCGACGTAGGCCCCAAGCCTTTGATTCGATCCGGCAGCGCTGGGTTGGCCATCTCCTTCTCGAGCAGCTCGTACTTTTCTAAGCAGGGGTCGCATTGGATGAAGAACTCTATATCGTGGAGCATTGCTACGGCTTGCTCCTTCGTGACGCCCGCGGGCAGCTTGCACTTGGCAACGAATGTAGCGTTGCCGCTGAAGACTGTTGCAAGCTGTTAATTCTCTGCCTCATGTGCGTGTACATGAGGGCCATGTGGCGCGGATAAGCTTAATGCGTGGATACATTGGGGCCCACTTACAACCCATGGTCAAGACTGGGAGAGGACAGATATGCCTGTGTTGTTTGTGATACGAGAGGCGAAATTCTTAAAAGTCTGAGGGAAAAGAAGCTTTATTACATGGGAGGATGAGCGAGCTTTTGTACCGCCCAGTGTCCGCGCGCAGTGCTCAGGATACTGATGTGACGTCTATCGTGTCAAGCCCAAGCGCCCTAGCACAACCCTGCCATGCCGCAAGCACTTGCCCATTTCGGTGCCTATTCGTCCAACGTCTTTTGTTGCTCTTTTAGACATTTCACAACTGTGTCGTGAATTTCTCATGGAATATGCCCACAGACATTTCCCTGTCCAAGACCATTGAAGATTGTGCCACAACGGACTTGTCACCGTGCATGCTCACCGAACATCTTTCCACATGGTCGCGGGCCTCCCGCAGCGCCAACGCGGGCGCGAGCACATAACAAACCACTCGGATGCGCGCATTGCCTCAGCACTTGCATGCGACAGCATGCGCATCAAAGCAAAACCAATACGGAACTTCTACATTCTGCAGATATTTATATGAGGGGATAGTATGGCAATAATGAGGCGCGCCCAGTGGGTTGCAGTCCATAGTTCGACGGTGCTGGTGCAATGAAGAAGTCCATGATAGCCTCGACACGGCCCGTCTCTGTTCCAACAATGGCACTAGATCACGCACTTTGCAATGTCTCTACAGCATCGAACGCTGTCGCTTGTGCTGAGAAGATAGTGCTGCTAGAGCTGATCTCTCAGTTGCCGGGGCTGCCGCCGGATATTGGCTCACAGTCCTTGCCCAGAGAAGCTGACGAGGACGACGCCAATAAAAGGGTCTTGTCATTCCGGCAGGAGAACGAGATCGTATCAACTCTGGCATTTCTATCTGGTGTCTCAAATGATCCCAATCATATAACTGCTGTCTCCCTAGAGGAATTGCCGGCAGCAGGGGGATGCAAGGTGCTTCTGGCTATCAACAAGCTCAACCCAAACAGTGGGCAGGATGTTCTCGAGAAAGTCCAAAGAGGCTTCGAGCAGATTTTCAGGAGGCTGAGCAATGGCGCTTCTAGTATGTTCTAAGGAGCTATCCCGTCGAGCGCATTGGCGACATCACCCACCCAGCTTAAGGACTGGACATTTTGAGCCAGGGCGTCATGGGTACACGACTGACACTTTCCAGCGTCACGCAGAGAAGACAGAAACAGGGTCAATAAATCAGTCTTGAACGACATTGTGGCCCTCTGCCGGGACCGGATCCTCAGCCGGCTGAGGGTCAAGGCATCGACAGCTTTTTCCTACAAAAAGGACGGACGTTTCATCGGGGACAATTTGGAAGAATTCCTTGCATATCCTTGGCAGACTGAAGTGGCCAGGCCCGACATGACAGAAGACCATCTCAGGCAATACAGAACTCTTTCACATGCCCTGCTTGAGCACTTGCTCGTTTTCAACGCTGCAAAAGCCTGGAAAAACGAAAATATCGTCAAGCTGGTCCAGCGTATCGCCGAGTTCATGGAGAAAGTACCACTTAGAGATGTCGTGGAGAGCCTGAAGGATCACCCCATGGACAGTCTGGCCAAAGTCAGATTGCACAGCTGCCTGTCCAAGATTGCCAGGTACAGGCAAAGCGCCATGTTTCTCAGCCGAATAGTGATGAAGATTCCGATCTTGAGACAGGTCACGGTCGACCACGTGTGCCTTGAACACGCGGCTTTCCAACGACCTTCCGGGACTTTAGCTTCCAGCAACCTGTTCACAGCGCTGGAGGCGATCCCGGTTGGAAGCGGGTTCCTGAAAATCGATAACCTTCCATCTTGGGCTCAGAACTCCCAACAGCAATTCACTACTAACCTTAAAAAGGTCCTACGGACGTCTAAATTCCACGCCGAAGTCCAGATCGTTGCTCACTACGAGGCAGCTAATCCTGAAATTCTTTTTCCAAGAGTAATAGCCTCAAGTAAAGATGCATGCTATCTCTGTCATGCTTTCATCAAGCTTCATGGCAAATACTCTGTGCCTAAGAGCCACGGCAAGCTGTACACAGGCTGGCGACTCCCGCCAACACAGTGTTTTGAAGCATTGGGGCGCAATTTGCAAGACTTCTTGGAGCAAGAAATCCGGACCAATATTATGAGATTTGCTCAAGTCCAACGAAAGCCGCCGCTAACACTGCCGAACGAGAGTACCTTATTCCCGCTGAATATCTCTGCCTCGACTCTTCTTTCGTGTCTTGACCTACCCTCTCAGATTCGACATGATCAAACAACCGGTCAAAGGCGCCCGAAAACCTTGAAAGATAATCTCATTGCGAAGCCAGAAGAATACCAGCAGCACAAGAATCTCCATCATCCACCCTCCAGCTCTGCACTACAGAGTATCAAAAGCAGCATCGATGGTGTGGTGTGCGCTTACTCGGAGATGCAATGTTGTAGCGAGGCTGGCGGAATTAGAGCAGACGATGGGGTTAGAGGGTATTTAGAGGAAGCAAAGCAACACGATGAGACCAACGCTCCTCCAGCAGTAGATTCCAGTGAGAAACTGGCTGGTGCGGACGACGACGTGCGCCCTATGAGCAGCATCGTTACGAAATCGCAAGGGCGAACTCAAGCTCTGCCCGACCTCATGCTCTTCAAAGAAGGCAGATTTTGTCATGAGAAATATGAGATCTTCATCGAGGATATCTCTTTGAGCACCAAAATTCGATGGCTGAGTCCCGCAGACTCGGCAAAGGTACTGCGTGACAAGGCTGGAACGGTGGTAGATGTCTTATTGCTGGCTGCCGGAACTGACACCCCTTTTTTGCGCAAGGACCTGGAGAATGCTTCTTACTTCTCCTTTGGCCAACAAGTCGTTATGATTGAGACTAGTATCATTTGAATGACATAATATTTCTGTGATTCCTAACAGGCTTGATGGGTGAAAATTAAGCCTTGTATATGAGCAGAGGAGTATGGAGACCACATTACATCAGACTGCTCCGGCCCCCGATTTCCATACTCGCCTGGCCATCACGCATATCTCCACTGCGCCCGACCACAAATTCCCGATAGATCCTCTCCAATAGCGACCTTTGCTCGCGACCAATGCTTGTCCTCGTGCCATCAAGCGCCTTGACCAGATGCCGCCACTGGATAATGACCTCGTTTTGCTGAGCGACCTTCCCACTCGACTTCGCCTCGTCTTGCTCAGTGGCAGTAGTGGAAGTGCCCCGTTGTTGCTTCGCTCGTTTTCGGGATAGCTTGATACTCTCCAGCTTCGCGGCGATCATGGCCTGCTGGGCAAGCTCGGACGAACGCGTCGAGCCCACCTGCCCTTGGTCATCGCTGGAGGCATCGTCCCCGTAACGGAATTGCACGAAGTTGTGTGCTGATAACCCGTTTGATTTACCAGCACCGTGTCTATGGCCAGGGCGACGAGTGCTCCCACCACCACCACTGACTCCATCTGTGTCCTTCAGCACGTCTTGAATAGCCTCCAGCTGAGCATTAGAAACTAATGCCTGCAAGTCCGCACCCGAGAATCCATCAGTCCGCTTTGCAATCTCGGCGAGCTCGTCATCAGATTGCAATACCGCCTCGCTGACTTTGGCTTTCCTCCCAATAGCGCGGATGATGTCCACCCGTTCCTCGGAATTAGGAAAGTCACATAAGATAGACTTATCCAGACGACCCGGCCGAAGCAAGGCTGGATCGATCAGGTCAGGTCGCGAAGTGGCAGCAAGCACGTAGACACCCGAGAGGCCCTCGGCGCCGTCCATCAACGTCAGCAGCTGGTTGACCACGCGATCTGTCACGCCAGTAGAATCATGCCCACGCTTGGGCGCAATGGAGTCAAACTCGTCGAAGAAGAGCACACAGGGCTTAGCTGCTTGTGCACGCTCAAAGAGGTCACGGACGCTTTTCTCCGAGGCACCGATGTATTTGTTCAGAATCTCGGGCCCCTTGACACTAATAAAGTTGAGACCACACTCACCAGCCACGGCACTGGCTAGCAAGGTTTTGCCACAACCAGGGTAGCCGTAGAGAAGAATACCGGAACGAAGGCGGAGCGGGCATTGAGCGAATATGGGGGCATATTTAGTTGGATATTGGAGGGTTTCTAGAAGGACCTGTCGTGTTTCCGTGAGTCCGCCAATAGAGTCGAAAGTTGTTGATGAGCTTTGTAGCGTGACGTTTCGCAAAGAAGCTGGAGTAAAGCCTTTAAGTGCATTATCAAAATCGACTCGACCAAGTGGCACCGCTTTGACATCATGCTGGCTCGTCATCTCCGTCAGGGACCGCATAATGGCCTCATTGCGAGCTCTCGAGATGAGGAGACTTAGATCACCGGGCATGTAGCCATCCGTCTCCCCTGCGATATCGAGCAGATCCAAGTCAGCCTGGATGGTGAATCCCACAGGTGTCGGGTCGGGTCGAGCAGGCGGACTCGGTCCATCCATCCAGGCTTTATCTTCTCCAGGTGGTATACTGCCGTCAGCTGTTGTAGGTCGACTACCGTTGTGGGTCGACGTCGTCTCTTGCTCGGGTACAGCGTTCTGTAGGGTAATTGACTCCATAATGGTCCGCCGTGCAGACTTGTTCGGCGCTCGGAGCGCCACAATTTCTCTGACGAGATGTCCTCCGACAAGGACGTTGTGAAGTGAATCCTTGCCCTGGGCGCTAGCTAGCAGTACTACGCTGCTGTTCTGGCCACAATATTGACGGACCATAGAGCAAATGGCCTCACTAACTTGCCGACTGCGGCCGTTCTCATTGCCCACCTGTAGCTCAGTCTCTGCTGGACAAAGTCGATCTAGGTCATCCAGAATGACCAGGCCCTTGCCTCCCAATCGAGCTCCCCAGCTAGCGCTCAAAAATAGACGATTGAGCGTCTCCTTGATGGTGCTAATCCTGCTCTCGTCATTGACCAGGGTTCTGCATGAGAAATAGACCGTGTAGAAGAGCTGGTCATGCCTCAGAAACTTCGCTACTGATTGAGCAACTGAGGTCTTTCCCGAACCTAAGGCACCGGTCAAGAGAACAGATGACAATTGTGAGAGATGCGACCGCAGCTCCTCAAGCAGATGATCAATTCCCACCAAAGGATTCTCGTTACCTAAGTCGTCCCCAATATCTGACATTGGCAGCCAGGAAGGCCGAGGAATAGGGGTTTGGAACTCAATGGGCAGCTGCCAATCAGAACCCAAAATCCAATGATCCTGTGCTTTCGCTGAAGCCTGCGATGCAGATGGAGGATGGAACTTGAGAATACCTCCTTCCCAGCCTGGTGGATGATCCAGTCCACCGGCTGTGCCCAAAAGAAGACCATCTGTCAAAGGGCCGTCAAATATGCCTTTGCCCGATTTGTTACCATAGATCTGCTTGATTCTTCGGGCAGCCTCCTCTCGCTCGGCCTTGGACTCGCCGCCGAACCTAAGGCCAGAACTTTGCGCTGCGCTGTCTGCCATGAAAGGATATAATTTTAAATGCTGGACTGAAGGGCGATCTTCATCCCCAAGATCAGTTTTGAGAATCGATTTTTTGATCAGCGGTTGCGAAGCGGGCTCAATCTTGACCACTCCCCCAACAATGCCCTGACTTCCAAAGGCCGCACAAAGTATGGCAGAAAGGGCTGCTGTCTGTCCGGTAGGGGGGTCGTCCCATGGTAACAGCTGAGCCACAATTTTTCGGCCAGATTTCAACAACTCTGCTGCGGGCTGGGCTTCTTGTGACTGTCCTTGCATGGGGGCTGGTTCTTGAAGACTTGTAGGCCTCATGAGATTCACGGCCACCCATTTCAATCCTCGGAACTCGTTGGACACCAGCAAATCCCGATCTACCCAAATACTGAGCTCATCATTGCCGGTACTATCGTCGAACCATTCGTCGCAGAGATTGCGGTCAACGGCCCTCAGAAACAGAGCTGGCCTGCGCTCTTCACGCTGGCTTCTTCTCCTGACTGTACTAGTCGAGCTTCTTCCACTCTTCCTAGAAGTGCTAGCCACACTGCGGTTTTCTCTATTGCTCCGTGACGATTTGGCCCTGACCTTTGGCGCAACAATGACTTCGGCATCGGGTGCTATCTTTGCGAAAGGTACATCTGACGGCTGGGGCGGATCAAGAGACAAGATTTTGATGTTGGCAGTCGAGGTTGGCGACAGGTGAAGAGTCAATGGGTGCGGGGTTGTACTCGTCCCCGAAGCCGAGGTGTGGGCAGGATTGGGCAGGGCTCGGATCTGCGAGAGAAGGTTCAGTTCGAGGAAAGTCGCGTGCAGTTCGATCATATCCCAGTCTTCCGGTGTCAATGGCTCGATATTGACTGTATGGGCCAAAGGCGGATCGGCGTGAATGGTGGTCATGACCTTCTGGCCCTCGCTCAGTCCTAGGGTACTAGCTAAGGTCGGGTCGATCTCAACAAGAGGCACATCCTGCTCTCGCAATCCGGAAATATTTCTCGAGCTACTGAGCCCCTCTCTTGACACTACGGAAGCGAGCTTCCTCTTGCTGGGCATTCCGGTCCACCCCAGATATACCGACTTCTGAGGCGATGCGCCAACTGTCCTGTCCGTCGTGCCCGCGGAGGTGTCCCGGTAATTGAGCTCGACGATGACATTTTGGACGGGCTAATGATTACACTATGTGTCAGCGAGACTGTGCCATTTCAAGAAAGAGAGAGAGAGGTGATAGCATGGGTCTTACGGTGTTCACAGTCACGAGAAGAGAAACGAGGGAAGCCGGTAGATTGACGAGGCAATTCTTCAAGTGTACAAGAGAGACCTCCGCGGCCGTAGCCTTCCGCTGAGACATTATGGACAGCAACAAGACCCCCCGAAATCAATGATTGATCGTCAACGACGTTGAAGAGATTGGCGAGCCATATAAAGCCCCGAGCGCCGGTTTGTTGCTGGTCATGGTCGATTGCCGGTAGCATGTCAAGTTCCCGATTGTGCCTCGGCTTCTCAGCTTCAATGCCTGCCGGTCCTCATCCGTCCAGATGCCGGCCCCTGTACAGAGCGATGACAGGGGCAGGTAGAACCCTGCATAGCGTCGAGATCGGTGGCTATTGAGGGGTACCCACCCAGATGCTGCCTGTCTCCGCTAAAAGGAGTGTACCTTTGGTAGCAGGAGCACTTTCCAGCTCACGCGTCCAAGACGCGTCGCGGCCGCGGTCTGGCGTTTCCACGCGCCGTAAATTTCCAGCCATGAGCTCTCCATGCATTTGCACTTTAGAACCCGGATTCCATCCAGCCGTTTACCATCCTACTCTTGTCCTCGGCGCCCTTACACTTTTTGGTTCGTTTTTGTCCTCACTCGCAGATCGCCTTCGTCGTCCCAGTTCGTCCTTGGATATTAGATCGATCTTCATTTACTCTTCTCTCTGGAGCACAGAATGGCGCTCCTGCAGTGGAAAGCGCCTGTGGACTACGAGGCCCAATTGGGTGTGTTTCTGCTGTCGCAAACCATCTTCTGAGATAGCCTCGCTGACACATGACTCTCAGGTGCATTTAAGACTTTTCTGCAAGACTTCAAGGCCTCGCCTGCCGAGGCTCTTACCCAGGCGCTCGGCAACATCGACATTGGCGGCAATGATACCGACGACGAGTATGACTTCATGGACGAGGACGATGAAGACGAGAGCCGCCGCCGCCAGGACGCCGCCCCCACCAAACAACCCTACCACAAGTACAGGGATATAATGCGCCAGCTTGCCGATCGTAAGATAGACGAGGTCCTCATAGAGTTGGACGATTTGCAACAGGTACCGCTCTCCTTGCCTCCTAGCGCGAGATCTAACAGGAACTGACTGCATCTTAGTGGGAGCAAGAGGTTGGTGATGATGTCGCCGCATTGAAATTAGTCCAGTCAATCGAGGTCAATACCAAACACTATGTCGAGATTTTGTCCAGAGCAATCGACGAGTGCATGCCCGAACCAACATCGGACACTACGTATATCTCACTCGATCTTGAATTCCTTCTCAGGACTTGACTGACGTTGCAATAGGTTCAAGGACGATGTTCTCGATGTTCTGATGGCTCGACGACAAGACCGGAATCGCGAGATCGAAGAGGGCGCCGAGGCCATGGGTGACCCTACTCTGGTCCAGGACAAGTTCCCGGCTCAGCTGACCAGACGGTACACTCTTGTCTTCAAGCCTAGATCGTCAACATCAGACGCTCCCTTGAAAGCTTTGTCAGTTCGACAAGTGCGTGGTGACCACCTCGGCCACCTCATCACCGTCCGCGCCATCGCAACTCGAGTCTCAGACGTGAAGCCCCTAGTGCAAGTCAGCGCTTATACCTGCGAACGATGTGGCTGCGAGATCTTCCAGACAGTCACCGACAAGCAATTCGGTCCCCTGACTGTGTGCCCTTCGGCAGACTGCAAGGCAAATCAGACAAAGGGCCAACTGCATCCGTCTTCTCGCGCTTCGAAATTCTTGCCGTTCCAAGAAATCAAGGTCCAGGAGTTGCCTGAGCAGGTGCCTATTGGCCAGATTCCTCGGTCTTTGACGGTATCAGCTTACGGAAGTTGTGTCCGAAAGATCAATCCTGGTGATGTAGTGGACATTTCCGGCATCTTCCTACCGACTCCTTATACAGGTTTCAAGGCTATGCGGGCTGGCCTCCTCACAGATACCTACCTGGAAGCCAACTATATCCATCAACACAAGAAGGCATACGAGGACATGAAGGTCGATCGTGGCATAGCGCGTAAAATCGACATGTACAGGCAATCAGGACACGTCTACGAATATCTCGCCAAGTCCATCGCTCCTGAGATCTTTGGTCACCTCGACGTCAAGAAGGCACTTTTGCTTCTCCTTGTCGGCGGTGTCTCAAAGGAGATGGGAGATGGTATGAAGATCCGTGGAGACATCAACATATGTCTAATGGGTGATCCCGGTGTGGCCAAGTCTCAGCTGCTCAAATACATCTCCAAGGTCGCACCGCGAGGAGTATATACCTCTGGTCGTGGTAGCAGTGGTGTCGGTCTTACCGCCGCTGTGATGCGAGACCCAGTAACTGACGAGATGGTGCTGGAGGGTGGTGCCCTTGTCCTTGCTGACAACGGTATATGTGCTATCGATGAGTTTGACAAGATGGATGACAACGATCGGACCGCCATTCACGAAGTCATGGAGCAGCAGACAATCAGCATATCAAAGGCCGGCATCTCCACCACCCTGAACGCCCGGACTTCGATTCTCGCTGCCGCCAATCCTCTATACGGCCGATATAACCCGAAGCTTTCCCCAGTGGAAAACATCAACCTTCCCGCTGCTCTGCTCTCCCGTTTCGACATTCTCTTCCTGCTACTCGATACCGCTGATCGAGACAAGGATGCTCAGCTCGCTAAGCACGTCGCATACGTGCACATGCACAACAAGCACCCGGATATTGGCACTGCTGACGAAATCGTTTTCCCACCTGACGAGGTTCGAGCATACATCGCTCGTGCTCGCACTTATCGACCAGTTGTTCCGCAGAGCGTGTCCGAGTACCTCGTCAAGACGTACGTCAAACTACGAGACGGGCAAAAGAAGGCCGAGAAGCGTGGCAAGCAGTTTGCGCACACCACGCCTCGTACACTTCTTGGTGTCGTCCGTCTTTCGCAGGCTCTGGCGCGTCTGAGGTTCTCCGAAAAGGTCGAACAGGACGATGTGGATGAGGCTCTACGCCTGGTGGAGGCCAGCAAGGACAGTCTCAACACGGATGCAAGCGGAAATAGGAGACAAATGAACGCCAGCAGCAGGATCTACAACTTGGTGAAGTCCCTTATGGAGAGCCGGCAATGTCTGCCCGATGATGCAGATGAAGATGATGAGGAGTTTGGCGTGGAGCTGAGCATGCGCAAGGTGAAGGAGCGGGTAATTGCCAAAGGATTCACGGAGGACCAGTGGATCAAGACGCTTGATGAGTACCTTGAGCTGGATGTGAGTACTTTCTGCATGATATTGCCTGATACTAAAGGAACGCTTATACTGACCATGGATATCTAGCTTTGGCAAACCGCTGGAAATGGCTCTCGTCTTGTTTTTATTACCGCGCAAGAAAACGACAATGAGGGCGAGGAGGATGAGTGAACGCGAGGGGCAGGTGGTTAGGATCATGGACTAAGGGTCTTATTGTATTCGGTCACAGGCGTTGTGGACATGGTACTGTTTACGCTGGATGCATGAGGCCGCGGTAGTAATTTAGACGCGAGTTGATGCTACCAACTCGAAATGACAAAATGACATCTTTCATGTTCAGGACAAGCTTGACTCGTAGTGATGCAGGATCAGTAGATAGGTCTAGCTGCGTTGGTCTACTCGTTCGAACTGTTTTGATTATCCTTTCAAGCAGCGTGGCAGAGAGCATGTCTCGCGGTAGAGTCTAAAGATGCATTAATCGGTGCTCACCAGCTGCTTCCGTCTGTACCTAGGTCTATTGGCTCTACTTGCGGCGCCCGTTTGGCCTGACGGTCAGGTTCAACATGCGATTGAGCTTCGAGTAGTGAGTGAATATAGCATGGAGGCACATCCATAGTGTAGTTAACGTTTAACTTGAAATACAGTCAAAATCACTCTGATTTCGATTCACTATATGCCACTCTTTTACACCCTCAAAGTCAACAGCCCAGCCTTCTCCATCTCCCCAATGATCCCGTTGCCGCCGGTCATCCACTTCTCACTCACAGTCGTCTCATCAACCTGCGCCCGCAGCAGTCCGCTCGCAGCCCAGTACTCCATCAGCGCCCTCGCCTCTAGCTTGCTAATCCCCTTGACATCCACGACCTGCAGGCCCGTGTCCTCCATCACCTCATCCACCCGCGGGTCATACTTGCGACAGTACGGATCCCTCGGCGGCACCTCGTCGCCGGCTTGCCTTGCAAGCTGGCGGCTGATGGCAAGCTCCAAGCTGGCGTTGCGCGCCGCATTGCTTCGGCAAGTCGCGGCAAGGACGGCGCCACCGTTGGGCAGCGCCGCCTTGCCGGAGAGCACGTCGGTGAACATGCGCACAATCGCAATGTCATGGCTGTGGATCGGCTCAAAAGCCTGGGAGCGGTAGTCGGACGTCCGCATGATGTAGCCGAGGCCGTCGAGCGCGAACAGGATTGGCGGGCGCGCCTTGCCGTCCAGGTCGGCCTTGACGCCAAAGAGCTCGTACCACAGCGCCGAGAAGACGGGCCAGGCTTGGTCGGCTTCGCGGGCCGATTCGATGAGCGTGTTGAGCGTGGCGCCTTCGACGACCGGGTTTGTGAAGTCCTCGTAGGAGCGAGTTGTGTAGATGGTATCGAGGACGCCCTTGTTGGCCTCCCTGATGCTTGCCATTAGCCGGAGGGCATAGGTTGGTTGCATCCATTGCTGGGGCTTAGTATCTGGGATGGGGCCGTATTCGGTGGAGGCCGTTGTTAATTCTTGGGCTGTTGTTCCTGTTAGTGGTGGATACTCATCAAAACGATTTTAGTTGAGTGCGAAGCTTAGGACATACCCTCTGGGATATTAATCACGATCCAATTATTCATGAATGCATTCACCATCGCCTGCAACAGCACCGCGCTCTTGCCCGTGCCCCTATCACCCGTGATCACCATCCTCGCGGTTCTGCCCTCCTCAGCCGCCTTCAGCATCCGAGAACAGACCCTCACCGTCTCCGGCCTCACCAGCATATGCGGGCCATGGAACAGGTGCCAGGTCTGGCTGGCCTTGAAGGCGTCCACCTTGCGCAGCTGATCGATGGGCCCCTCTGGGATTTTAAAGACCTGGCCCGCACTCTCGGACGACGCGAGGTTCTTCTCGTCCATGCGCGGCATGTTGTTGACGCGGACGGCGTTATTGTTGGACAGCACAACGCGCTTGCGCCAGGCCTTGCGCTCACCCTGTGCTGGCGTCTTGGCCCTGACGATCTGCCTCCCTTTCTTAAACTTGCCCAGCTTCATGCGCTTGCCCGGCCGCTGATGCACTCCCGGCTTGGACGACTTGACTGGAGGGCCATAGGCAGGCGTCGTGGTGGAGAAGGCGTGGGCTAGCGAAGGTAATGCTGTGCTCGTCGTGGTTGGTGGTAATATCGTGGTCATGGGGATGAATGGCCGAGTCGGGGCTAGAGTGGCCATTGAGGGCCGAAGCAGGCAACTCCAGCAGTTGTGAGAGGCCATTGTGAGATTCGCCAGCCGTCCTTCCTGCGCGTGAGAAGATTGTGACGGTCTCTATCGCATCGCTCCGCCGGATTTGAAGTCTTGACGCGCCGGAGCTTCACATGCGGTCAACGAAGAATTTCAAGCTCGAACAGGCCAGGGTATTTGGACGCTAAGCATTGAAGAACCCCTGTAGAGCACCTACAGCGGCCAATGACTGCAGGCCCAGACAGCCCCACTGCGAAAGCAACGGCAGGCAAAAAAGTTAAGAGAACTTCGCGCAACTTGGGACTGCAGATTATTCGTCCTCCGCCTAGTGAACCCCAAAACTTCTAACCTCAACAAGCATTTCTACATTGAATCCGGTCGCAACTATCACAAGTCGACCGAATTAGACCTTTTTTTGCCTTTTTCGGATAGCGATCTCGTCAAAGTTCCTTTCCTCGCGAAACAAATCCCCAGAACAGAAGAGATCACAACCAACAGAACACCATCATGGCTTCCACAGCCCCCAAGAAGTTGCCCGTCGCAGTCGAGAAACCAACGCCCTACACCTTCGACCTAGGCCTGCTCCTCACAACAGATCCCAACCCCCTCACTATCGACACATCCAACATTGAAGCCTCCCTAGCCAGCATCGCCCGCGACGGCGCGCAATCCCTCATCAACCAGCTCCTGACCACCTGCCCCGCGAACTCGACCAAGACCGACGGTGTGCTCCTCTCCCTCCCGCCCAGCCATACGCCCCTACCGCGCGAGAAACCCTTGCCCGTTCCCAAGCCGCCCACCAAGTGGGAGCAATTCGCCAAGCGCAAGGGCATCAAGCCCAAGACCAAGGAGCAGCGTAAGAACCTTGTGTTTGACGAGGCCAGCGGCGAGTGGGTCAAGCGCTGGGGTTGGAAAGGAGACAAAGCCGCGCGTGACCGCGAAGAGGGCAAGGTGCAGGCCGATTGGCTCGTGGAGGTCGACCCGAACAAGGAGGCCAAGTTGAAGAACGGCGAGACAGTGAGAGGCGAGGGAAGGCGGGAAAGGAAGGAGAGGGCGAGGCGTAACGAGCGCAAGATGAGAAGTAATGCAAGGCATGCGGCCAAGTGAGTGGAAGGCATGTTTTAGGCACAATTGGCATCTTACTGGGAAAAGAGTCTTGGCTCATGAGCCTTGCGCTTCTCGGAAGGACTCGGATCCTGGGGTTCACGGTGGCGTCCGGCGTCTAGGATGGAAAAGAAAATCCGTGGTCATTATGGCTTCACTTGAGAAATGGCATATCTCGCAATATAAGAGACACCAAGTTGTTCGGTTTGAAATCGTGTTTCTTCCCGTTCGGTCCGCCTTTGCCGGTCAGTCGTAATGAGACTGGACCTGAAAATCTTCGCTTGGCTGTCTATTACAGGCAGACTTAATATACAATACTCTTTTGCTTGTAGGCCTGGCCTGAGCCTGTGCCTCCCTTTCCAACTTGGCCAATGGGCAGCCAACCACCTTGCATTGTACCCCCAAGACAAGCAGACTCTTCTCTTCCGTGAGTGTGCTAAAAAGTTCTTGCATTCCCATCTTCCTGTGTCACTCAATATCTTCAGATCCTGCTTGCCATAAAAGTAGTAGTAGTGGAAGAAAACCGATCCCGCATTACCCAAAGTGGTTAGTCTTTGGTGTCGGTGATGGCCGTGATAGTTCGTAACCTCTGGGACTTGTGTAATCCACCTCTTCCTGGCTTCGAGTGAAACGCTCAATGGAATGCTGCTGAGATAAAATGCAGCTGAGCTGCTTGGGAAACGATCACAAAAGAAATATGCAACCCCAACCAAGTTTTGATCTGGGAAGTACGGGGGAAAAGCTCCAATCCAAATGCCTCCGGGGGTATACAGAACAACCAACATACATGACAAAAAAGAATGCCCCTCTTCTTTAGCTGCTTGTCCTTTAAGAATGGACACAGCCTGCGATCCCGACTTGAAAAAGGCTTCATTGTGGGGCAGTTCAATAATCTGCCAACAAAAGAAATTCGTGATATGCGTTGCTCATCGTGTAGAGTAGTAATCGCATTTCCAGAAGGCATGTAACTAGCCTTAGGTTGAACACTATTGCATCTGCAATTCTTCATCCCACGGACCGGAAGCAGCACAGCCCAAGACGGCAACTCTAGAACCCTAGGGGCGAAAGAGGCTTGATCGGCGACAGCGGCCTCATGTCGTTGGCGTCTTGGGGGCTAGTCCTCGTATCGATGGGCCCTCGAGGAGAACTCACGGTGTTCGGCTCTGAAGGGACCGATCTTGGCACAGTGGTTCCGTTTTCCCTGTCGTGTGGTGGAGGTGATTTTTTCTTAAGCCGGGCCTGATCTCCGCTGCTTTGCGACTTCTTGCCATTGCTGTCTGCTGAAGACAGGTTGCGCTCTCGGTCATCTCGGTCGGGAACGGGCGACGGCCGGCGGTCAGGGCGCCCTTCAGCCCGTGGTTCCAGTCTCTTTTTGATACCCAGGCCAGGAGGTGGTGGTTGGTCGAACAGCTTATACTCCTCCTCAATATACTTGGCCTCGGTCCTACAGCCTTTCCAGCAATCCCTCCAGTCGCAAACCAGAAATTTGAAACAGAATGCATCAATCTTCATACATGGCTGAAAGCAGATGCAAAGATTTCGAAAGTCCATTTTGTTCTTGTCGGAGTGCGCCAGAAGGAGGCTGAGGTGGCATGTGATGGCAAAGAGGAGGTAGTAGTTGAAGGGTGAGAGGTTAGACAACTCATCGATGAGCATTTGAGGAACCTTCTCGGAGCCAGCGCATTCTCTGTTGATGCGATCTTGGGCCTCCTTCGGAAATAGTTCGTCGGGCAGCTCACGAAGCCAAGCTTTAAGCATCGAACCAATTATGTTGATATCATAGAGATCCTCCTGGTTGAATAAATCGACATCATGCTCTGGTAGCAAAGTCAGCCTTTCCCACATCCTCAAACTCACCCTTGACAAGACCACTTACGTTCATCAAACCGCCGCTGCCATTTCTTGATTTGTGGCCCACTGCCGGGTACTCGATAGAGGCCTTCGACATCGCATCCCTTATAATTCAAATAGTCGATTGCCCGCCACGGAAATGCCGGCATCCAAAATTCGGTCTTGTCGCGCGATTCTTCCAGGCGTTTCGATATTCTGGTTAAGCGTGTTTGCTCAACCAACGGAAGAGTGATGACCTTCAACACGTAATGCTCGTCATCCACTGGGTCTCTCTCAGTAGTGCTTCCGCTGCGGCTGCCTTTCCCAAACAAGCCCTTGCCAATAGTCTCAGCCACGCGGCCTCCTTCCCTTCTCAGGTTGTTGAAAAAAGAGGATGCACCGTTGCCATCCCTCGGCGTCGATTGGTGTGACCTCGAATACTGGTCTCTCTCCTGGTGGCCGCGCCTGTCGGATGATGCATCTCGTGAATGGGCGCGATCGGCGGAATGGGTTCTCGAAGTGGATGACATGGCTTCTCTGTAGGCGGGATCGTGAGGGACCGTAGCGGTTCGTGGGGTTTGGGCGACAACCGCCTTGTCAGGAGGATTGAGTTCCATAATGGGCACTCGGGCAGCGGCTCGTGACGGTGGGACTATCTCTCTGGTGTCTTGAGGGCTTGGGGTGTGGCGCGGGCTGCGGCCGTTCTTTTCGCGGTGAGACTTTGTCCTACTCAATAATGTGAAGGGTTTAGGCTTGGATGCTTTCTTTGTTGAAGCGGGGGTGGAGTCCGGGTCGCCTTCCCCTAATGAGGTTTCGGGTTTTGAGGCTAAAGAGGGGGCGGGTGCATAGGCGGTATCTGCACACACGAGAATCGAAGAATTAGCATGGGAGAGTTGATGTTCGCTACAGGCCAATTGTTTGGGAAAGGATGGTGAGAAGGAAGGTAAAGTGAAGCAAACATCACCCGGGCAGTCCAGCGGATACATTGGGTGGCAGGTGTTCTTTTCGTTTGGGGGGGGTAGTGGGTTTTGTGTTTCAACGTTTGGGGCCATCTTCTTACCCGATTGTTTTGAACTCTGTTTGGTGATAGAAGTCTGCTCGGTAGCACTCATCGCTACACGCGGATGTGCTTGTGTTTGTGCTTGTGCTGGTGCTGATTGGAGTGGGCGATCGAACGACTTGGCCGCCTTGCTGAAGTTAAAAAAAAAGCCCGGCTTGTGACTTTGATTTTGATTTTGGACGTAGTCGGAGTCGGAGGCGGGCTTGTCGTCGCCGTGCCGTCGGCCGTGACTAGACTTAAGGCGACGTTCAGCCTGCTGATGCTGCTTGGATTGCTGATGACTGGATGCAGTGACGGCTCTGGTGATAGGGGGGAAGCGTTGGTGGAGTTCGGCAATATGAGGTGGTTTAGAGTCGGAGGAAGTGGAAGAGGGCGAATGCGAATCCTGCGAACGCGAATTCGGCTGTTGCAATTGCGAGTGTGCTTGTCGCTGCTGGGACGGAGACCTAGACTGGGAGGTGGGAGGATCCTTGGGGTGTGGCTGCGACTGGTAGTGTGGATACGGGTCTGGGGGTGTGGATGTCTCGCTTGGGGGGGTAGC